>JASCZI010120997.1:5662-22499 GCA_036250425.1 Stylosanthes scabra | reverse complement strand
ATATATATATATATATATATATATATATATATATATATATATATATATATATATTAAAATTCACCATGAATAAATCATTATCTTAATATTGAAAAAAAATGTTATCATGATATAGTATTAAATGATTTAGATATTTAAAGTTTGATTTCTTTTAAATTTTGAAAGTAATATAACTATTTAAATATTTCTGATCTTCTTACGAGTTTAAATTTTTTGAAAAAAGTGATTTTGTTCATGACAATGTATTTGAAGAATTTCTATAACTAAAAAGTCTAAAGTTCAGTATATATTTATTGGAAAAATTATTAACATAGAGCAAAATTAAAAAGGAAAAAAAAATTAACTACCTTAAGTTGGTAAAGTGGTTAACTTATTTGTTTATTTGAACAAGTATTAAAGGTTTAAATCGTAAAAGATATAATTATTCTCTGTATTTTTTCCTATTAACTTAAACTTTTGAAAAAAGTAATTTTACGACAAAGAATCTAAATAATAAATTTAAAAGAGATTCTTGCACGAAAGAATTTATTTGTAATATAACTATTTATAAGTCTCTTTTTCTAATAGCTTAAGGTTTAGGGATAAAGGAAAATAATATATATAATAATAAAAATTTAATTTTGATATATTAATTGTCATCCAATACTTCATATGTTTAGATAATTTTTAAAATAATAAATTGGAAAATTAACTATTCCTACTAATGTTGGCATACACGATTAATTATTTGTGTAATATTTTTTACATTGAAAGTGTATAAAAATTAAATTATAATAACAAACCTAATATATATAGTAATCATCAATAATCAGCTCTATTAAGTATTCATTTTCTTTTCTTTGCTTTTTTGCTATATATCTCATCATCAGCACTGATCATAGAATAAGCCAAGAGGAAGAGGGTGGAGTTAATTAATGAGCTTCAACCTTCAGGACTGCCAACACTCAGCGAGTGTGCCTGCACCATGACTTGCATATATTATATATCATTTTTATATTACATGTATTTTTTTCCCTTTCTTTCTAATAAGTAGGTTTCTTTTTATGATCGTACTTGTTAAAAATAACAATAATTTCATTAAAAAAAAAATATTTTATATATAAATATATTCAGTAAACATCTATTTATAATTTTACATAATTTTTTAAACAAAATAATCGATAAATCACTAAAATAATCAAACTTTCTATAAATAGAAAAAAAATAACTACTAATGTGATACTTTTATTTTTTATTTTGTATTTCTTATCATAAACGTAAATCTAGTTTACCTTTATTATTTATAAAGTTTACTTTTATTAGTTTACATTAATTATGTAAATAAATAGTAAGCCATTATCATTCTATATATTCTTATATATGCATCTATTATCTGATTCTTAATGTTTAGGTAGAAAATTCCTTTTCGTAAACCACATAAGGAATTCTTACAGCCTTTATAGCCTCCATCACCATGGTATAAGTTTGTTTATATATTTTGGATGATGAAGCCTACAATAAATTTGAGTTTTCTAATTTTGAAGGAAGTAACCTTTTTTAGCCTTGTACATACATCACTTAAAATGGATAATTTATGAAATCGTCACGCTAATAATTGAGGTTAATTAGTCAAATATTTTGACCATCCAAACCAAACGTTAACATCTCTGTTATTACATTACACAATTTTTTTTATAGCCTGGGGTAACGGCGTTGCTAAATAGTTTTGGGGCGATTGTAAAGCGGTTTTTTACAACAGCCGTGAAACATAAAATACGGCGGCGGTGCATTTTGTGGCGGTTTTTAAACGCCGCCGTATCCTTAACCTTGATTTCTGATTATTTTTTGTAGTGATTGTGAATCGCCGATAACTTTATCAAGGAATTTCTGTAAAAAAATTTAATTGTAATCTTTTAAATATACATCAACTTATATGTGTACCGAATAACTCATCTTTTACTTTATTCGAAAACGATAATTTTTTTATTACTATAGTCATAAATTATAAGGAATCAATAAATCGTACAAGTTACAAAATAATGATTTTAATCGACTTGGATTGATGAAATAATTAGTAGCAATGCAACTTATTGATTTGGCAAAAGACTTTTAAATAAAATTTAAATCCATAATAAATTATTACTTAACAAATTCTGATCCACATTTTTTTATTGTCTCTAATCTTAACAAATTCTCCGGAATTAAACATTACATTTAAATCAATAAAATAAATAGTTGTCTCTCTAACAGATTTCATTAAGCAAATCTTGACTATTTAATATATAATTAAAAAAAAGGAGAAAAAGACATAGTTAAGAAGGTGACGAAAGACGACTGTACCCACTACCTTCACTAGTTGTGAGAGACTTTTAATTTTAGGTCCTACGCTGACATATATAATTTGGTTAGACAAAGAACAACATATGTATAACTCCACATTAATTCCATTGAGGGCAACATTATTCTGACTGAACTCGAACCAAATACTATAGCCAGTTGTAATAAGATACCATGCCACCAACAAGGCAACAACAAACAAATTAAATATATATATGGTTCCTTTAATTTGTGTCAAATCTAGAACCCGCCACTATGTGTTGATAACAATAATAATAAGGCCAGTGTGTTGATGAGTAGAGAAAGAAAGGTAGACAAAAGATCCTTCCTACATCAAACCCTAGATTCACTATAAGACTGAAGGGCAATGAGATGCTTCTTCAACACTATAAAATGCCAAACTTGGTGTTCCAATTTTATAGGTTATGAGTCCCAAATGGCAGTGATTACCACAACTGCATGGAGGTGCCGTCTCTGCCACTCATATCTATCACCACCACCACCATGCATCATCATATCCCTAAATAATTCCCTATTGCTATTACAACTCTAGCTATCAAAATCAGCATCTCTATATCTTTCTCTTAATAATAATAATAATAATAAATTTTTTTTGATGAATTCTATATATAAAATAATTTTGCATGGTATCAAATTACGTGATGTCGTAACAACAAAAAATAATTATTTTTTAATTATATTAATCGCCTAAATGATTATAAAAAAACAGATATGATGACAGCCATCTAAAATGTTTTATACTTTTAGCACATTAAAATTAAACTCTAGTAATAATAATAATATTCAATTTGGGTTTGATATTATACTGATACAATACATATGTGAGATTAAAAACTATAAAATGTTGTTTAATTAGATTTTTATGTAAGATATATTTACCTTTATTCATAGTATATGTAGTAATAATAAATAAAATACAATAAATATTAAGAATTATAATGGTTATTATTTTTACCAAGTTACCATATTTGAGTTTGACAAAAAAGACAAATGATAAAGCCTCAAGGTTGATATATGCATATGGACTAGCTAGTGTAGTATGTGTGAGTTGTCAAATATATAATTGTAATAAGAACATTATTGATGTGTGTAACTTGATTGCATTGCAGTGGTCTTATCCATCAAGTTGAACTAACCTTGAATGAATTGAAGAATGGTTCAGTTATCTATGGGAATTTGACTTGTGTGTTAATTATGATGGCTGGTTGAAAGGCCATTTGACATTATTATTGGTGCTGTTTCCATCAGTAAAACAAGCTAAGGTTTCGGATCAAACTAAATATGACTGTCACAAACAAAATTAAAATGGAAGTATTCAATGCCTGCTTCGGTTAAATTGAATAAGTTTGCAGGCTGATTTGATTTGGTGGGGGCTGCCAATGAAAAATCATAGCTTAAAATCATTACTTTGAGGGAATCCAAACACAACCCACCCCCCAAAGAAAAAAGTAAAATTTTGATTTATAAACTATTTTTAACTTGAAAGTAATAAGCTGATTCAACTTTAGTAACATGTTAATTATATTATGAATTATCACATTCTTAAGAGTAAATACCTTTTTAATTCCTATTTGTTTGTCTTTTTCAAAGGACAAAACACTCATCATTTATAATTTTAAATTTTTTGATCAGCGTCCAATATAATTATATATCTAAATAACTACTTTAAGCACCTCATGTATGTTATTATTAGTTTAAGCGGCTCGTAACATATGAGTAAGACCTTCTTTACATGTTATTATTTGGCTAAATATAAAAAAGATTTTTTTATGTTTTTTTTTTTGTGTTTAGATAATTTCTAATAATAAAGGTAAAAACACTAATAAAATAATTAATAAATAAAAAGATATTATTATATGAGATATTCAAACATAAAATTGCTTTTATTTTTGTAAAAAATCTTTAAAAAAAAGATAATTCTAAAAAAGATCTTTTACAAGAAACTCGTCCAAACAAGAAGTTGTTTAGACTTTAAAATTCAAAACTAATTAGATATTTTTAAATTTTATAGAGATATTTTATGTTTTGGATAAATGGTTAAGTGTAAAAAAGATATTTACTCTTTTTTGTAAAAGTTGAGACCATTACAACATTCAAGTATTGTTTGCCTCAATTTTCTTATGGATTGATAGATTCTACCACTAGAGCTAGAGCATAATTTTCTTTACTTCTCTCCATTTTTTTCCCACGTTACTGAATGGCTATTATTCTTTCAAATGTTAGTATATTGTTTTAATAGCCTAAAATCTGTATGTTGCCAAATGAGAAAGCACGCAATGCCCTATACATGATATATGTAATCAAGATTCTTTAAACTGTGGCCAAAGCGTGACCGTCATGCCCTAAAAATACCTTCTGACTATCTTCAATAATAACTAAAATTTGTGCATCACATCTCCGATTAGATGCTTACGTAATCTGAGTGTTAATTGTCTTATGTTTTTTAACTTTTAATTACTTGAATATTCTTTTGAAAGAAAAATAAAATCCTAGTGATATATATATATATTAATATTGTTCGTATATTAATATTTATTTCATAATATGCTTCAACCTAGCAGGTCAATGACTAATTCGTCGTAAATTTGAACATTATTTAAGCATTTGTCGTTAGCTCGGTTGTTGCATAGTTGCATACTACATACTAGGGTCGAACTTCCGACAATTTTTTTTTTGTCATTAAAGATTAATATGTAGTCCATATTATTTAAGTATTGAATTAGTACATGAGGCCCCAAATTAAGAATATGGGTTGGTCATAAAAAGAAGAAGAAGAATATGGGTTGGGCCAATGAATGGATAAGAGAGACACCTTGAACTTCCACTATTTATTTTATATAATCTGCCTAATAAAAATAAAAAGATCAAGGAAAAGAAAGAGAGTTATATGAATTAGTATTAAGAATTTAATTTTGATATACCGATGGTGTAAAGAATTTTACACAGTCATTCAATCAGATCTATGCATTTATTTGACTTTAGAAGTAGTGGGCTTGAAAATTAATTGCTTTTGATGATGTGGTAACATCTAATTGGATGTATGTGTAAAACTCTTTTACACTGACAGTGCATGGAAATTAAATTTTTAATATCAATTAAAAAAAATTTATGGAAATCAGAAAGAGAATTAAGAAAAAAATTTAAAATTAGGGTTAAAAAAAATTAGAGTCATTTTTTTTAAATTTAATTAAAATATTACAAACTATTATAAAAAAAAACATAATATTTTAATTTAATTGAGCTATAGATCCAATATTACTAACCTAACAAAAAACTGGAGTTTCACCAAAAAAAAAAAAAAAAAGAGCTGGAGCTCCATCTTTTTTCATACTAAATATTGTGAGTAATTTTATCCAAAAACACAACAACGTCTTGTACCTTAATTAATACCTTCGAAAATGTTTCAAGTATATGATCTTCCTGTGTTTTTAACGATTGATCTTAATTATATATATTTTTATAATTAAAATCAATTAACATCAATGGCTAAAAATATAAAAACATTTGATATACCAAATATACCGAAACACTTTCAATACCTTTATCCAAATTAGATCACATATTCTTAGGGATGCGTTGGAAGACGACGAAGGGCATTGATCAATTCCACTACTACATGCAAATTGCAAATGCAATGATGCACGCATGGCTCCAAAAGAAACGATTGTTTCTTTTGTTAATTTGTTCAAATTAATTTGAGCAATGTAGATGACAACCGACAGCATTTATTAATGTTAGTCCAAATTAAATAATGCACTCTTAAATCGGCTGTGTTGCCCATTATTATATTCATCGGATTTTATAAACCTTCATTCTCTCCTTCCCCATCTCCCTAGTAATAACACATTAACACTGAAAAAAAAATCAATATATTGTTTATTAGACAACAATGAATACTCATATCAATTCTTATAAAACTTTACCTTTTAAATAATTTTGACTTTTGAAATTTATTTTAAATCAAATTAATTCTTTATCTTTTCATGTAAATCTGAAATCACGTTAAGCAAGTATTACTGTATTAGAAAGCTCACATTTTTAGTATAAGAAAAATAACAAAATTGATTAATGTTGATTGAAAACTAAATCCAAAATAGCATGCATGGTTGAAAGTTGAAACTTGCAACAAAAATTTGTTAAAAAGGGACTAAATAACACATATTCCAAAATTGAAACTAATTAAAAAATATTCTTTTGCGTTTTCTTTTTTAGTATTTTTTAATTTTGTTAAAAAATAATAAAAATAATAACATTTTATTTTTTTTATTATTTTCCTCATAAAATTTAAAAAATAGAAAAAAGAAGACATTAAAAATAAAACTAAAAAATAAAAACACAAACTAAATACACCCTAAAATTTTAAAAATTAATAAATTATGATAAATATTTATTTTTTTTAAAAAAAATCCCCCAATATATAAAAGGTGAATAGTAATAGGTTCTTTGATTGACAAGTGTCAAATTTAATTGTTTGACAAGTGTCATTCAAAAAAAATAAAAAAAAAGCTATTCATTGGGTCCAAGATAATATTAAAAATGTGTAATTCCAAATATAATTTTAAAAATATTTCATGATATTATTCATACTAAACACATGTTTGTAATTGTATGAAATTAATATTGATAGATAATTTTAAAATTTATTAATTTAATAATCAATTAATTATTAATTTTTAGAATTTTGAAAAAAATAGAAGCGATATTTTTACATTATTTACTTTATATGTCTTTTGATATATATATTTATTTACTTATATTATTTTATTTAGTATGTAAATATATAAATAAATAAAATTTAAAATAAGATGCGAAAAATTAATACATTTATTTATATATTAATTAATAAATTAATTTAAATTAAAATAGAATTGCGGATGTATGCTAGTTTGTGGTAAAATACATGTTGCATGACATATGACTAATGCCTAATAAGATGCAAACACGAATGCAGAGAACTCGTAACGTGAGTGCTCCACGTAGGGTGTGCGTGCCTTCATTCCACAAAACCCACACTACCATTCTCCATTTCAATCATATTCATATATATTTATTTTCACCCAATAAAACAATCAAATTATTCACCACCACACTTGTCAGTTGTCACCCAAACAATGATGACCCCTTTGGCCTTCACTCAATTCTATGAAAAATGGTTTGATCACCTCCACCACCTTGTCAACCAGCTCTCCGACTCTGCTTCCGCCTTCATAGATGTCAAGGGAGATTATTCTACTAATACTCCTCCAATGACGGCGGAGCAAGAAGAAAAGCTGGTCGAGCTGATTGGCAAGGTGATGTCTCACCATGAGGAGTACTTCAGAGCGAAGTCACTCCTCACAGAGAATGATCCTTTGAGTGTGGTGGCCTCTCCATGGGCTACCACACTCGAGAGATCACTTCATTGGGTCACCGGGTGGAGACCTACTACAGCCTTCCACCTGGTGTACACGGAATCTTCTGTGTTGTTTGAGTCGCACATCATTGATATTCTCCGTGGGGTTCGAACCGGCGACCTTGGCGACCTTTCTCCGACGCAGTTCCGGCGAGTCAGCGAGTTGCAATGTGACACTGTAAACGTTCTCTCGTGCCCTCCTTTTTCTGCAATTCTTGCTTTATATTAACCAATGTTTTAATGCTTTGCATGTTGGTTTTAGATCATTCAAACACATGTAATGTATTTAATTTGATGCATATACATATATTGTTGATTTGATTCATAAATTTATTATCTATGCGGTTAATTTTCATATATTGGAAAATGCAGATAGTACAGTACTGGCATGTGTTGATGTTATTAAAAAAATAATTATAATGATTAATTGAGAATAGTTCGAATTGATAAGGTAATTAAAATTGTAATAATTTTTTGTGTTAATAAATTTTGGAATTAAAGCATGCATGTCAGATATTATTATAGCTCTCCCATATTATATCTATAAGTATGGTTTTCCTTTTCATCATTTACTGTATGTTCACATTTCTCAACAATATGCATATGAAATTATCCCAGAATATACAAATCACCATAAAAGAAAGTAAAAGAAATTATTATAATTATTATTATTTTTTTGGTGAGAAATTGTAGTGCTATCGCTGGTTGTAATATATACATTTTTATAACAATGTGCATAGTTTACGTTTGTTCTAAGAAAAAAATAAGATTTTCAAATGTTCAATTGTATTCTCTCAAATGCCTACCTCCGACTTTGAAACTTCTTCTGTAGTCATATATATAAGAAGATAAAATTATTTTGGACCCTCGCATAATTTACTTGACCCCCTCTTACAGCTTTATTTCAAATAAGAAAATTTAAATGAGCGAAAGGTCAATGTTCAATAACCTATACTTTCTAATAATTTATTTTTATTATTCTTTTCGTATTTATTTCTTTTATTTTATTAATATTCATATATTTTAATTTATAGTGTATATATATAGATTTGTAAAAAAGACACTGAGTTAAATATGATATTGATAATTAGCCTTCAAATTCGAATGGGATCAAATTTTCTTTTATTTTTATTGTTGTGACTCACGTCCATCAATTTATCAATTTATGGATTTTCATTGAAAAAAAACACTAATTTGACCTTAATTGTCCACGCTAGGCCATTACTAGCTACATCTTATTATCCACGATCATCACGTCAATAACCATTTTGAAAATTGCATTTTTAGCATGGACAATTAATGATCAAATAAAAAATTTATTAAAGGAAAATTTATTAAAGAACTAATGTAACTTGAAAAAGACAAAAAAAAAATTGTGAAAATTGACTTTCTTATATTATATTTTCTGAAATTATTAAAAAAATTACTTTCAATAATAGTGATAATAAACCTGAAGCTTTTTTTTTCCATAAGATTGATATTTGGAGCATTGAAATTTACAATTTAGTTTGAATAAAATAACAACGTGTGCTTGGTGCTTGTCAGAACTAATTTCTTTTTTCTTTTCTATTACTTTTTGTGTTAGTTTACCCAACTAATATTTTTAAAAAAAAGTTTAACAATTTTTTTTGAAAAATAGGTGAAGGAAGAGAATCAAATAACAGATGAGCTTTCAGATTGGCAAGACAGTGCGAGTGAGTTGATGGACCCACGCGCCGATATCAACGAGAAGATCGAACGGCTAGTATGCATCATCAAGAAAGCGGATGATCTACGGCTCAGAACCATGCGCAGCGTCGTTGGCTTACTGTCGCCGCAGCAGGCAATCGAGTTCCTCATCGCTTCTGCGGAGTTGCTCGTTGGAATCCGCGGTTGGGGATCGAATCATGACCGTCCACGTGGCTGAGAACAAACTTCTAATTTCTCTATTTACACCCGGATCAATTTAGCCTTTGAGTAATGCCAAGGAGTCGGGAGGCCATAGGGAGAGTTCATGAATGTCATTGAAGAGCTGAGTGTAATTAGAGAAATAATGAGCGATTATAGAGAAAAGAGAAAAGAAGGAAAATTAATATTAACTTTTTAAAGCTTTATAACATTGGCTTCCAAGACTTTTTCATTTAGTTTCTAATCGAACATAGTAGTACATTTAAAAATTAATTAATATGTCTATTATATTTAGATATATTAATTTTTAATATATTATTTTGTCTAAATAAATATTTAATTAATATCGGAGAAAGAATTAATCCACTGAACTTCATAATTCATTATGTTTGCTCCGCGGAACGAATTAGTTTTTTTTACCTTCCTAAAATATAAATACAGTAAAATAATTAGGTACATGCTATGATGAAGAGGGAGAATAGAAAAGAGAAGAATTTTTTTAATGAGTGATTGAGATTTATCATGTAAAAGATTTTATTTTATTTTTTATTAATTTTTAAAATAAAACTATTCACTCTCTTCATGCTATGAATGCAAACACCACTTCATCGTAGAATTGTCCAAATAACTATGCTTAAATTTTGAATTCTCCAAATAACTATGCTTAAATTTAAGAGCTTTAAGATACCAACTAAATAAAGAGTGCTATTTAAGAATGTTAGGCTTAAATATTTGTCTTAGAAGGGCATTTTGGTAACTGTGCTAGAAATTTAAGAGAACCTAGTACGTGTCTGAAGTAGAATGTGATGCAGCATGCCATGCATAGTGACACTTGCGCAATTCCGTCTTCTTTTTTAATTAAAAAAAAAAAAAAACTGCGTTCACTCTTCCCCTTCACTCTTAAGTCTTAACCATGTCCACACAACACACACAAACAAGGACTACCTTTTATTATTATTATATATTTGAAACAAGGGCTACTTGAGCAAACTGCGTCTGTATTAATCAGAAAGAAGATTTGGATTAAATGGGAAGAAACTCCAGATATTTAGATATATAAAAAATACAAATAAATACTGTAAATGACGGGAAAATTATGTAGAACAAAACAATTAACAAAGATAGGGCAAATGAAAGAAAATATATTAATGACACGAAAAAATAAATAAAGAAAGTATTCATGATGTGTTCGATATATTGGAGTATTGGACCATGCAGACTTTTTGGTTCAGCCCAAGGTTTTGGCAAAAATTATTGGGCTAGAGACTTAAAAGACTAAGAGTTCACCTGATCCAACCCAATGATTGTACCAAAACAAATCATAACCTAAGATTCCACAACCGTCCAGAAAAAAAAAACCTAAGATGCCACTAATGTCCCCCCAAAAAAAAAGCTAAGATTAAACCAAAAAAAAAAAAGAAGCTAAGGTTCCACTGAGGTCCGCGGCTAGTGCTTTTGTTTCTTTCATTGAATTTGTAATAGGATTTTAGGAGATAACTAATTAGCTAAGAAATCAGTTCAGGTTGATCTAGTAGTCAACTTATTAATACTAGTCTGTTTAAATAAGTATTGAGAATTTGAATTACATCTTGTACATGCAGCGACTAATTAGTTAGCGATAAATTCTTAAATGGAACTCAAATCCACAATTAGTCATCAATCTCATAAATTGGAAAATGCAGTGGAATAAAAAGAATTAGCTAAGAGATATATAATTTGCTCAACTTAATTTGTTGATCTTTTTTTACTCTTACATTATATGTGTTCATATTGGCCCAATTAGCCTTCCACCTTGGGCCCAACCCACCTCGAGAACCCCACATCCTTGCGACTTGTTGGAGAAGTCGTTCACATAACAGCTCAATACAAGTCGACCTCCACACGTCGCGAAGTGAACAATCCGACTTGGAGCAGGCAAGAAGGAGTTACAACATGTGGGGAGCAGTTAGAACTGCTTGTGCAGTTCCCCTAAGTGGACGAGAAAATCTCTCCATGACTAACGGCAATTAGTAACCGCTAGGAGGACACATTCTCGATAAATATGACAGTTAGGTCACATCATCAGCTAGACAATACTTACCAAATTTTCACTTTCGACTAACCAGCTTGGAACTCTTACTGACTTAGATATCGGAATGTCTTGCAGGTACACCTCCCAACCTGTTCTAGAAAAGAAGATCACCGAATGTTCAAGCATTGGACTCATCAGGAAACGGACTTCTAGGTTCCTTACGTAACAATATGAAAACTTGTTTGTGCTTATCCTTAAATGGGTTTTCATTAAAATAAAAAATAAGACCATAAATCAAGTTCACCCGCAATATATTAGGGTAACTTTAGAATTATGATGCCTTATAAATGAAGCCTTTAAATTTATGATATTCAAGATGATTGAATTATGATGCATGATGATTTTAGGTAAGAACAATGCTGTTGTCAACTCAATTTAATTTGTTCGGTTTGGTGTATGGTAATAAGTAATAACTTGTGATAATGTATAATCTTGACCTAATAAACGACATATATATTTGAAACATCCTTGTAATATAATGTTTTGTCTATTGGTACACGACATAAAAGGACAATTATCGTATCTCAGTTCTCACATTAAGGTAGTTTTAATTACGGTATTTATTAATATTTTTGTGAGACATCGCTATTCCTGCAATATATTGTGACAACGAGTGGATTAAGTTGGATTAATAGTTTTTTTTTTTTTAAGTACTCCATCCATTCGAATCGAATTGATTAGATTAAATTTGGATCAGATCGATTTTGGTACTGATTAAAAATTAAAATAATGAAAATTTTATATAAATATGTAATAGTACAAAATAAAATAAAAAAGAGAGAATGGGTGAATTACATGGAGTATTAGTTCTTTTTTTTTTCCGGGAAAAAAGAGTTTAAAATAGAAAGAGTGTAATTTCTAGTATAAAAATAATCACGTGAACACTTTAAATTTGATACTGTAATTAGATCCCAAGTAAAATGATCATCTCCATTATTTCTGTTTTTGACTTAGATAAAAAAAAAGGGAAATAAAAGATAATTTCTAACCAATACCACGTATATAGTATATAAATATATATGTTTTTTGCTCTTTAAAAATTTATATGTCCACAAAAAATCAAAAAAATAAACTAATTATATATATATTTTATACATTTTTAATACATATTTTATATTTTAATATATATTTTATATAATGAATTTTTTTTATGTTCACATTATTTTACATAAATTATAATGAGATTATTAGTTATTACAACTAACAACCCCACAAAGACATATAAAAAATAATCTAATTTAAGAAAATTAGTAAAATAATAAAGTAATGATCAATTATTTTTAAGTTAACAAAGACTCATATCAAATGAGAAGAGTAATGCTAGGTAGTCAACATAATATTAACCAATAATAAACAATAAAAGGTGATCATCCAAAAACATATAATTGATCATCCAAAATTAAAAAACAGATCATCTAATCAAATAAAATAAATCATCTAATAAAATAAAAATGACCATTTAAAATTAAAAAAATTACATCGAAACAAACAATCTTTCATCAAAATAAATCTTATCAACAAAGGAATCCTTACACACTACAAAGCCACACTACCGAAAGAACCACGACTGAATGGAGAAGAATGACGAAAAGGCGTCTTAGTGGAAAGATAATGACGCGGCGAAAAGAAACATGGAGACAGTGGCGGAGCTTGCCAGATTATTTTGGGGGGCAAAAAAATTTTCAAAGAAAAAATTTGCATAGTATTATTCATGTTAAATAGTGTTAAAGGAAAAATATTAATTAAAAAATTAATAAAATATAAAATAATATTCAATTAAATGGATAAAAAATTACTCAATTTTTAAAAAATGATACCAGATAAATATTTGTTGAAACTTTGCTTGAAAAATTGAAAATGAGAATTGAAACTTAGAAATTCTTCACTATTCTATACAAATACAATATTATACTAATTCTTATTAGTTATTTTTGAATAATATAAAAATTAAATTTAAAAACTAATAAAATATTAAGTAGCACTAAATTAAATAAATAGAAGTATCTAATTTATTTGTTATTATAATTCTCGTTTGCACGTAATGATGTGTAATTTATAACTTCGTATTGTGCATAGCAACTTATCTTTGTTGGAGTGTGGCATATTATTAAATAAAAAATATTTTTCAAATAGATATAATGTAATAGAATTTGTTTTTTAGTAGGATATATCATTATTATTTTTTATTCAAAACTATTAATATGATAGTCACCATTAAAAACTCTTAGTGATATAATTTTAATAAAAATAAATGATAGAGGTAAAAATAAGAAGAAGGGGAAAGAGAATAATCAATGATTAAGTAAGAATAAAGGATAAAAAAAATAAAAAAGAAAGAAGAAGAATGATTAATGTGATTGAAATTAAAAGGTTGAGAAGTGGGGGTGGTGAGTTTCGATCCAACTCACCTTAAGCTTACTCCAATTAAATTAACCACTCAATCTACAAATTCTTTTTAACTATAGTATTACTAAATATTTTATAAATTAAATTATTTAGGGGCCATGGCCCCCTTAGCCCTCATTAAGCTCCGCCACTGCATGGAGAAGACGGTGTCGCGGCAACAACTAACAAAAAGGGGAGACCGAGTGAATGATAAATACAGAGACACTAGAGGATTGTGGAGGTGCCGCGCCGCGGTGATAGTGGATTTACTGTGAAAGTCGTGCAGTGGCAATGGTAGACTGGTGGTAGATCTGGAGCGTAGAGCGTAGAGAGAGGAAGAGTGAAGGAGAGAAGAAGAATGGGATGTTTCAGTGTCTCTTTTGAGTTTTGAAGAAGGAGTTGTGTTTTTGAAAGAGAGAAAGGAGATTTGGGGATGATGGAAACATATTGGCAGTGTTGGTTACCAAGATAATGGTTATCAATACTTACTCCTAATGAGAATTGCAGTCTAAATAAAAAAAATATGTTAGATCTATACTAAAATTAGTCATAAAAAATTACGTATACATTAAAATATAAAATATATGTAATTATATTTATTTTTAATATGTATTTTGAATTTTAATGTATATTATATATTGGTGAGCGATTTTAATTTTAATAGCTTATTTTGATGTGAAAATAAAATTGTTGAATAAAAAAATTATCTTAATTAAAGAAGTTGGTAATATAATAAAATAAAAAATTAGTCACTTTAAATTAAATTAATAAAGCTACAAATCATAAAAGTTACAAATTCAATACTAATTAATTAATCTCCTATTTTATAATTTTAGAAAATCTAAATTGCAGAAGACCACGTACATAATATGAACAGTCAAAGTTAAAGAAATAGAAATAAAAAAGAAAAGAGGAAGAATGGTAAGGAAATAAATGAATAAATCCGGGGTGGAGAAAGTCAAAAATCATGGGCACAAAATTTAGCACCACCCAACACAGCACACCACACTCTTCCAAGTTCCACCCCACCCTTCAATAAAATTAATTAAAAACCATCACCCAAAAAAATATAATAAAATAAAAGAAATGACAGTAGTCGCTAACCTCACGTGCCTGTCATTCCCTCACCGTCCAGTGGGACCCACATTCCCCATTTCAATGAGCCTCACCCACCCGTCACTTTATCACACCCCTTGTTTCCGTTATTCCCATTTTCTCCTCCTCCTTCTCCCTTTCCCCCCTCCCTTCCTTCCTTCCTGCTCCTCCTCCTCCTCCTCCTTCTTCTTCACTCTCTCCTATGAAACCAACACTTCTCTTTTATTCGCAAATCCCTAACCCTAAATTCCCAAATTAGCGTCGATTATTCCTCCCTCCTTCAAATTATTGTTATTCTTGTTGTGAGGAGATGTCTCTAAGGAAGGTGTTCCGCTCGCGGAAATTCTCGAAATCGTTCATGGATGTTAACGCCGCCGTGGCTCCTGCCCTCGAGGGAGGGGAAAAGAAGGAGGAGGCAGGGGAAGACGGGAATGCGTGGTCGGGGATGTTGCCGGAGCTTCTGAGAGAGATTATAAGGAGGGTGGAGGTGGAGGAGGAGCAGTGGCCGCAGCGGCAGAACGTCGTGGCCTGCGCCTGTGTCTGTAAGCGGTGGAGGGACATAGCTCGTGAGATCGTTTCAGAGCCTCAAAATAACGGCAAAATCACTTTTCCTTCGTGTCTTAGGAAGGTTCGGATTCAAATTATTATTCATTTCTCTCTCAAATTTTAATTCATTTTATTCCTTTTTCTCTAATCATTTTTTTTTTTTTAAATTTGAAGCGTGAGAATTGAGTGATGTATTGTTTATGTGGAAGGAAATTTTAAAAAAGAAAAGGAAAAAGCGGAGCTTACTTCGTCGTCCTGTCTTTAATTTTTTAAAGTTAAATATTTGTTTGGGTATTTTTCTTTTTTATTCTTAAAATTTATATACAAATATTTTTTGGGCGTGATTCTAGAATTGGGATTTCATTATTTCGGACATGTTTGAAGATGGCGTGTTTTGATTCGGTCAATTTTTAAGGGAGCTTTTTTATTCTTCTAAAACTTGTCCAAAGTGCGGTTTTGATTATGAGCTTTTTTCTCCTAACATTAAAATTAGCTTAATCCAAAGACGTGCTGAATGGTTCGATTAGTCTAGGGAGTGAATCATCAAGGATTTTGGTATCCCTGCATTAATTTAGCCGTGGCAATATTTGGGGGATTAATGCGCCAAATTCAGAACGGGTTCGTACTATTGCATAGGAAACTGCAGTTCTTCACTGTGTGCATATATAGATTATGTAGTTTCACTTTCACCAGAGTTCTAGTAGATAAATATTAGTTGCTTGCTACATGTTTAAATTTGTTATGATGAATGCCTATTTTGGTTTATATTGCATTGAATTAAGCATTGAACTTAGGAGGCCTGGAGTTTGATGATATCGTTATGTTTTGATGATCTGCAGCCAGGTCCACGTGAACTTCCCAACCAGTGTCTGATAAAGCGAAACAAGAAGACCTCAACATTTTATCTATATCTTGCCTTAACACCATGTAAGTAAGTATTGTCTTGATGAAAGGCCTTGTTGGCGTATTATTAGAGATCGATGAAAAAGAATTGTGACCAGAGTTGAATGAGCATCTCTGCTCTTCCTATGTTGTATGTGTAACAACTAGAGCTGGGCAGCATTTCATTTGCTAAGTTTATTATTCCAATCTTTCTTGTTTGACTAGATATGCTATCCCATTGT
>JASCZI010120996.1:44085-58866 GCA_036250425.1 Stylosanthes scabra | reverse complement strand
TTGAGTGTTACTTGAGGCATTTCGTAAGCGCGAATCAAAAGGATTGGACAAAACTCCTAGACATTGCTCAATTTTCTTACAACTTACAAAAGAGCGAGTCTACGGGGAAGAGTCCATTTGAGATTGTAACTGGACAACAACCACTTACACCGCACTCTTTTTCGTCTCCATACACAGGGAGGAGTCTTGGAGCGTATCATATGGTTAAGTCATGGGAAGAACAAGCTGATGTCACTCGTTCTTATCTTGACAAAGCTGCAAAGAGGATGAAAAAGTGGGCAGATAAGAAGAGGAGGCATGCAAGCTATCAAGTGGGAGATACGGTAATGATTTAACTTCTTCCACAACAATTCAAAGTCTTTCGTAAGGTTCATAAAGGCTTAATCCGCAAATATGAAGGACCATTTGAGATCATTGGACGTGTTGGGGAGGTGGCTTATAAGGTACAACTCCCTCCCTCCATGAAGATTCATCCGGTCTTCCATGTGAGTATGCTTAAACCATATCATGAAGACCAAGCTGAACCAAGTAGAGGCAATTCAAGTCGTGGTGCTCCGCCTGTGGTAATTCGATCATTTGATAAGGAAATTGAAGAAATTATAGCTAATCGGATAGTGAGACGAAGAGGAGTACCTCCAAGTACCCAATACTTGGTTAAATGGAAAGGACTTCCAATAACTGAAGCTAGCTGGGAAACTCGCGAAGATCTGTGGCAATTCAAAGAACACCTAGAGCGTTATCATGAGCAAAACGCGACGAGGACGTTTGCGCAATAGGTGGGGGAGAATATCACGGTAAATTAAGGTTACTTTTAACGTGTTTAAAATAGTATTCTGGTGTATTTGAGAATGCTCTGGATATTTCCGGAATTTTCTAGAATGCCCCGGAAGGTCCTGAAGGACCCTAAAATGTCCTAAAAGGCTCTAGAATGTCATAGAGTATTCTAGAAGAGTATAGATATATAGAAGAATAAAGAGTATGGTAGAATAATCTAGAAGTATTTGGAGAAGTGTGGTAGGTTAGATATTTGTAATGAAGGTTCTGGACACTTAATCTGGACCGTTGATTAGATTTAATCCTAGCCGTCCGTTAAGGAGGTAGATTAGTATAAATAGGGGTGAGAGTTTGGAGTTTGAGTGTGTGAGTCATTTGTACAAATCACTTGTGTTACTAAAGTGGTTTCCACCAAATCTTCCTTTATCTTGTGTTCTCTTGTGTACGCCCTCTGTCTTCTATCATTGAATCGGTCGTAGGAAAATAATTTCCAAACACCATTTGATTATCATGACTTTTCGGCTAGAAATAAAAATCAAGGTCCACAAACACACCTGTGTCATTGTGTGGAAACTAAAGGAGTTCCAGTCATTATGTCATCTAAGCTGCATTTAATTCTCTGTCTTTTAGCTATGCATATGCATTGTTCCACACGCTCATACGCTTTCCTCTGTTTGTTTCTATGAACACAAGCTGTATGATAAAATGATGCTTAGAGTTACAATCAAGAAACAACTAGTTACCAATTCCGTTTCAAAAAACACAATAAAATTTTAGTTCTTTCATGCATAGAATCATGTTTCTTGACCAGAAATATCACCTGATGTTGTTGTGTTTCTTCCTAGCTTTGCTTCCATTTGCAACTGTTGCTCAAAGCCATAAAAACATTTCACTGGGTTCTTCCCATACTGCTGAAGCAGGTAATTCCATTTGGGCAGTATCACCATCTGGTAACTTTGCATTTGGTTTCCAACAGATTCAGGAGAACGGCTTCTTGCTTTCCATTTGGTTCAACCAAATACCTGAAAAAACTGTTGTTTGGTCAGCCAATGGAGGAAACCTTGCACCAAAAGGTTCCAAAGTTGAGCTTACCAAAGATGGCTCTCTCTTGCTCAATGATCCCACCGGCAGACAGATATGGTCCCCTGGTTCCTCCGGCGTTGAAACATCTTATGCAGCCATGCTTGATACCGGCAATTTTGTGCTTGCAAGTCAAAGCTCTGAGTACTTATGGCAAAGTTTTGATCATCCCACTGACACAATCTTACCAGGACAGGTTCTAAATCAACCTAGTACTCTTGTTTCTAGATATTTGGAAACAAATTACTCAAGTGGAAGATTTCAGTTTGTATTAAAAGGTAATGGAAATCTTGTACTTTACACCACACATTATCCAACGAACGCTCCAAATTTTGCTTATTGGACCACACAGAAGTTTGGCAATGGCTTCTCATTAGTCTTCAATCAATCTGGGGTTCTTTTCCTTCAGGCAAGCAATGGAAGCATAATCAGCATGATATCATCAAGTACTTCCCCCACAAAAGATTTCTACCAGAGAGCAGTGCTTGAGTACGATGGAGTTTTCAGGCATTATGTCTACCCTAAGAGCAGTAGCTCCAATACAGGAAGCTTGCAGATGGCATGGTCAACTGTTGATTTCTTACCATCAAATATCTGCTCGGATATTCGTGAAGATTTTGGAAGTGGAGCTTGTGGATTCAACAGTTATTGCATGTTTGATGGTGGGATAAAGAGTTGCTATTGTCCATATGGATATAGCTTCATTGATCCAGATGATGTGATGAAAGGATGCAAACCGGACTTTGATTCACAAAGTTGTGATGGATCTTCCCCAGAAACAGATCTTTTTTATTTCCATGAGATGGAAAACACAGATTGGCCTCTGACAGATTATGAATATTTTAAGCAAGTGAATGAGGACTGGTGCAAACAGGAGTGCTTGAGTGATTGTTTCTGTGCTCTTACCATTTTGGGAAGTAATGAGTGTTGGAAAAAGAAGTTACCCTTCTCCAATGGAATGCAAGATTCCACTGTTCAAAGAAAAGCTCTGTTAAAGATAAGAAAAGACAACTCTACCTCCAAATGTGAGGGTCCAGTGAGAAAGAAAGATCAATCTAAGCTGATTATGGTTATCTCTGTGCTTCTAAGCAGTTCAGTGTTACTGAACTTGCTCCTATTAGTGGCGGGTTTTTCAGTTGTATACTGGTGGAGATCCAAGAGTTCTAAGCCAAATCAATCTAGCCAAGCCATTGTAGAAACTTGTCTTAGAAGTTTCACTTTTGAAGAGTTGAGGAAGGCAACAAATGAGTTCAAGGAAGTTCTTGGTCAAGGGGCATTTTCAACCGTCTACAAAGGAGTTTCATTTGATCATACCAGGAACCACATTGCAGTTAAGAAGCTGAACAACATGGTCAAAGAAAATGAAGAAGAGTTCAAAACAGAGGTAAGTACATTTAGTAGGACAAATCATAGGAATTTAGTCCAACTCTTGGGATTCTGCAATGATGGAGAACACAGAATGCTTGTATATGAGTTCATGAGCCAAGGTTCTTTGGCAAGCTTCCTTTTTGACACCAGTGAAAGGCCAAGTTGGTCTCAGAGAATGCAGATAGCATTGGAGACAGCTAGGGGAATCTTGTATCTGCATGAAGAGTGTAGCACTCAGATCATACATTGTGACATTAAACCTCAAAATGTTTTGCTTGATGAATCTTTCACTGCTAAGATATCTGACTTTGGCTTAGCCAAACTCTTGAAAATTGGTCAATCTAGAACCAATACAGGGATAAGGGGAACCAAAGGGTATGTTGCTCCTGAGTGGTTTAGAAACATGCCAATCACCATCAAGGTTGATGTCTACAGCTATGGAGTACTATTACTTGAGATCATTTGTTGCAGGAGAAGCTTTGAAGCAAATGCTGAGAATGAGAACCAGATGGTGCTGACAGATTGGACCTATGATTGCTTTCATGAAAGGAAACTTGATTTGTTGGTGGAAGGTGACAATGAGGCCTTAGATGAGATGAAGATGGTGGAAAAGTATGTGATGGTTTCTCTATGGTGCATTCAGGAGGATCCATCACTGAGGCCAACCATGAAGAAAGTGTTGCAGATGCTTGAAGGGTCTGTAGATGTAGCAACCCCTCCTGATTTACCTTCATTCACAACTACCATGTGTCTGTAGCTAATTTATTCTGTCTTTGTCTAATAATTATGTTTCATTTCCTTTATTTAAGAATTGTAAAAGAAAGCAACTTAAGAAATAAATATAAATGGTGAGTTCATAAAACCGAGAATGAGTCTAACAAATAAAAAAATATAAGTAGGTATTTAATCTAATCTCAACAATGACAAGGAAGTTAGGGTAATTAAATATTTTAGAGTAACTTTGATAGCTTATCATGACGAGAGGACTTATAGACTGGTTCAGTG
Source organism: Stylosanthes scabra (assembly GCA_036250425.1). Lineage (NCBI taxonomy): Eukaryota > Viridiplantae > Streptophyta > Magnoliopsida > Fabales > Fabaceae > Stylosanthes > Stylosanthes scabra. The sequence continues at coordinate 54,639 of JASCZI010120996.1, read as the reverse complement.
AACATCCTATGGGCATGATTGCATGAACTAATTGTTCTTGTTCATCAAATTTGCTGTATAACATTCCCTCAACTTGCAGTATTATTATTATTATTTTTAATTATTATTGCAAGTTTCTTCAATCATCAGAAAGAAATGGTATAGTCTATAGTGTTAGCGACGTTTAACTGGGTAGATATCGTTATCATGGTGTCATTTACAATAATGTCAAGCATCCAATTAGGAGGGAGATTTATGCGTTATTAAAATATAAGGTTTAATAATGATGGAGTTCCTTTCTATGCTGAGTCAAGGAGAAACAATTAAATAATGGAGTTGAAATTAAGTTACCAAATAATTACTATTTAAAGTACTAATCGGAAATTGCATAGATTACCAACTCATATAATAGAGATGCTTCACCAAAGTGTTTAAGGGTTCCATATTTTAGGAGCATCAAAACTATACTGGCCAACCAACATGAGCTGGTGAAATAATTAGATAAATATCATATTGTTTCAATTATGTTAGATAATTAATAAAATTTTAGTCAATATATATGTTTTATTACAATAAAAATTTTGGTCTAAAACACACAATATTTCCTTCATGAAATTCGAACCTCAATATGAACTGTAATCCAAATGTAATAATTAAAGAATAAAATTCACCAAAATAATGAAGGACAAAATTACGATAGAGAAATAGTCAAGGGTAATTAACTAACTAGACTAAGGTAATTAAGAACTAAGAATTAAGAATTCAATATAAAGTGAAAAGCACGTAATCATAAGTATGATATTTAATTTCAGCTTCAATATTCAATAATAGATTCAAACGTGACAAAAAAAAAAAAGGTTCACAATAATTCAAACCCAAAGGTTCGTTCCAATCTGTGGGCGTCGCAGTCACATTTGCCTCCAAAGAAGGAAAGGGGAAGACGCATCCGATAAAGAGGGGAAAAAAAGTTTATAATAATCCAAACCTTATTATTATTTTTATTTTCAAAAGCTCATAAAATTTTAAAATGATTTTTTTGCGAGGTGAAATACTAAAAATAGAGATTAATAATTGGTGTTTTTTGAAAATATGGAGGACAAACAGAAATTTTTATTTTATATTTTTTAAAAATAGAAAACACTGGGACAAACTCTAAAAATACTGGAGTGGTCAAGGATATATCATATTTGTGAAAATAACGAAATTACATTTTAAACAAAATTGTATGCAAATTAAGAAGTTAGATACAAAATCTTAATGCAAATGCAACTTTACTTGTAAAGATAGTAAATGGTCTTCTACAACTTACAAGTCATTACAAACTTAAACTAGCTATATAATAACTTCATTTCTAAATAACCTTTAATTTTTTATTTAAAAAAAGGGTTGAAAAAAAAGAGGGTGAGACTACAAAATATTTATACATATATTGTTGGCATATGATGACAAGATATATGTATGCACGCGAGTCAATATCCTATATTTTTAAAAATAATAATAATAATAATTAAAAAAGTGAAAGTTTCACTAGTAGATAGCTAGAATATTGTTAAACTTTAATTTATATATTGTATAATCTTAGAATTAATTGATAGATTTCTTCCTTGTTTAGTTAAGATATTTCTACTTTTGGACAAGTGCGGTTGTCTTCTGAAACACACAACTCATTCACGGATCCACCTTTACATCCCAACCTTGTGGGTGTAGAATCGACTGATTTCATTTCTAATATAATAATATATATTTTTAACATAATAATTGTGTTAACTATTATTTTACCTATTCTCTTTAATTCATTAATTCCATAAGTATATAGTTGGATTTTTGAAGCCATCTTTTAATTCCACAGTTTAATTTCACAGGTTGAAATCTAAATCACAGATCTAAACTTTATTTAAGAATTTGTTATTATCATTCAAATTCAAAATTTGCTTAAACGAATCAGTAAGTTAACCACTAAATTAATTTAAATTAGTTATTCTATAAATTGATCACTCTTTACCTAGAATAGAGAAACTAATTAGCATTTGCTTATGTTAAGTTGTTGTAGGTTATTAGTTCAATTTGATGTGTGTACCCACCATAGAAACCATAGGCCGTCCATCCATGGTTTTGGATATGTAGCAGAAAATCTTGACCCCTCAAGCTTTCTGCATAGCGGAGAAATAGACAAACATGTAAGTGAAGTAAACAAGCTAATAATGTAACATTCTTAGTGACATCTATCTGAAATTCTTATTAGTTCTAAGTTATTGTTGTAACTTTGCTTCTAAACAATGGAGTCATCACAACTCATAATAGAGTAGTAGTGGATCCTTGCGTTAGCATATATATTATGCCAAGAATGAATGTACTGAGTTCAGACTCGGCGCAACATCATCAGACACCTTGTTTCTAGGAGGTTTTCATTGTTTATGATTTCATTGGTTCATCTATCTTTGAGACTAATATATAATTTTGGTTAATAACTTTTAATGCTGGAAAAATATATATAAATACTCATAAAGCAATTTATAATTGCATATATACTATGTTTGATGGCTCAGTAAAAACGATATAATAAATTAAATTAAATTAAAGTTCATCACCTAAGTTGCGTGTTGATTATATATATATTCATAGGAGAGTTCTATTACAGTATTACTATATATGTATATTTTGCAATGATCCTTGTTCAGCTTTTGAATATTCTCCATGATTATGTCACTATTGACAATTTATTTATTTATTTTGTTTCTTATTAGAGTGCTCCTCTACGATTCTAAAGTTAACTATTATGTCATTTTAATTAATTTATACAAATAATACTAGACATCATGAACCCATTTATAATAATAAAGAATTAATTTATGTATATTACTGTACATTTTAATATATCTATTATGATTTTTATTTTGATTTTTATATTGAGATGTATTATTTTTATGTTTTATGTAATTATTTTTATGTTATTGCATATTATATTATTATGTTTATTAATTTTTCTATATTGATATTTATATTTTTTGTATTATATATAAAATATATAGAGATATATAATGATATATGTAATATTATCGAATAATAAACTAGGTTAAAAATTGAAGGTAATACGTAGTGTAAGACGAATGGATTTTACTCAGTTAAAAATTTTAAGTGACAATACTAATTAACGGTGCATCTCTCCATTATTAAATTTATACTTTCGTGGAATTTATAATGCCCCTTAAAATAAATTTGGATTTTCCTAACAATTATTGTTCCCTTTTTGTTTGTTTGCTAACATGCTAAAAGTGGTTTTGAAAAATGAGAGTACATATTTTAAGAATAATCAAAATTGAAATTTTTTTTATTGCTTTGTGAGGTGGTTCATTTTAGTTACGGATATAATTATTCCCCTAACATGTCATCTTAGAGAAATACATATATAGGCATATCCATACCTGGAATCAAAAAAGAAATATATCTATCAGCAGTTCAATAATTTCCTTCTTTTGAAGAAAGAAAGAAGATAAGATAAAGCTGGTGATGAAGTGTACAAGAAATAAAAATTTTACAGTGACAAAAAAAGTGAGGGGTCCCCACTGGACCAAATTCTGGATGCTTCCGCAGTAAATAACTCTCCTCCCCAAAAAAACAAACGGTGATGATGGCATGCCGCGTAATCTCAACGGCTCAAATCCAAAATGGTATCTGATCCTGATTCTACCGCTCCCAAAAATAATCGCCACCATCTGGGTCCCACTAGTCACCGATAACTTCTTTTTATAAAATTTATTTAATTTAATTTCCAAAACCAGTGACGGAATTATAGATACTCCAATGTAATATTTTTATATTATGAAATGTCCAAAACACCCTCGTCCTTCCATCTATAAAACGAAGCGCGAGCTGCTTCCTCATTTCCCATCCCGTTTCCCAGCTCTGTGTGAACTTTCTTGTGACACAAAACATAAAAAAAAAAAAAAAGAGAAACGGTTTTGTATTTTTATTTTATTTTATTTTATTTTTTGAGAGAGAGAGAGAGAATGTTGGGAGTGTTCAGCAGCTCGATTGTGTCGCCACCGGACGAGCTGGTGGCGGCCGGAAGCAGGACTCCGTCGCCGAAGACAACTGCAGGAGCTCTGATGAAGAGGTTCGTGGAGAGCAAGCCGTCGTCGGTGTCGGTGCAGATCGGGGAGGATGCTCAGTTGGCTTACACGCACCACAGCGAGACGCCATGGCAACCAAGGTAAAAAAAAAAAAAAGGAATTCAAATTTCAAAATCACAACCGCATCGTGTGTTTACTGTTCAGTGGAGTCGCCTTAAGCGACGTCGTTTCGGATGGTAATTATCTTCGTTTTCACGCTTTGGTTGGAGGTAGGTTCCTCTGCCGCAGACCACACATATCGCTCACTGAACTTTACTCGTGTTAGATTAGTAATTATAATTGAGAAATAATTTAGTGATAAATTAAGATTAATTTAAAGGAGTGATTGTATGTTGATGTGATCGGTGTTGTGCTGAGTCATTGGATCGAACGACGATCGGATCCCTTGGATCATGCCTGCTACCGAACGACCAATCAACTAGATGACTTCTCCTTTTTGTTATCATTTTTTTCACTGAAAACCATATAGATTCCTTTTGGTTAGAATTGATGAAAATTTAGGTGAAGAAGTTGGTAAGAACTAAGAACAGAGAAGACTTTAGAAAACGGAGGAGTAGAAAATAAGTGGAGTTAGAACTTAGAAGAGAAAAGGAAGGATATTTAGGACAACTAGTGTGTACGTATTTTTATATGGCAATAATAAATTTGGCAGGTTGAATTAGAGTCACCAGCTTTAATAATGACGATTTCAATTATATATATGGAATATCCTTATTATAAAAAATGGATAATGTATCTTTTAATTTGTTAAATATATATATATAGATTGATAACTATAAAAAATAATTGGTGTGATGAATATAGATATTTGTTTTGTCATACGTAAAGGTTATAGTGTATATCCACCAATTAAAAAAAAATATATCATATAGTTAAGTTTTATAAAATAAAATAAAAAACGGTCTCATGAAGTATTTTTTAGTGTAGTCATAAAAAAAGTAATTTTTTAGTGTTCGTTTATCAAATTTAAATATTTTTTCCAAAATATCTTTCACATCCTATGTAAATAATCTATAAGTTTATTTTCCAAAGTAATTATATATATATATATATTAGTGTAATATATTTACTATCTTAGCTAATTTCAAATTTATTGTTATATATTTAATTTATAAAAAAGACACTAGTAAATATTAAAACGGATATAAAAGGAGATATGTAATTAGGAGATTTGCTCTAATTATGTATGTAACTTCAGGGATAATTAATTTAAAATTTTAACATTTTCAACAATATAAGACTATACAAAAATAATAATACACAACAAAAATTTAAATAACAAATTAAATTAATTAAATATTAATCTATGATGAAGATTCATGGATATGAGAGGATACTTGGCTATACGAATTTGTGGTTGGTGAATGGTGATTCAATATTGTTATGATTTGACTATCATCATTAATTCATAAGCTTAAAGACAAGAGTGGGCCAGTAGAAGCATATTACACATCGATCAGATGGACTTGTTGTTAGAAGGATATAATGGGTATTTCCGGGATACCCGTTGTTTTTCTCTTGCATGATTACATATTACCACGTCGTATCATCATGCAATAAAAAGTAAAAAGAAATGTTTTTAACACCACATAAATAAGTGATATTTTAAAAATTTTAAAATGTTTTTTATCTCGTATTTATTGCTAGAAAATTCATAAGATGAAATATTTTTATTTTATGGCTTTTCTTTCATATTATGATTTCTTTTTTTCTTTTTTAATTGGAGATTGAATATTATGTAAATTTGGTGCAAAAAATGCATTTTGGCCAGAAAGTCACTTTTCATTGTTCACATAATCACATGTTATCCGTGAGCTATACGGCTATACCCCAGTTCATATGAGCAAAATATAAGGAACAATGAGATTAATAAGGAGCTGGTTTCTACATAAATAATTGATTTATTGTATATGTTTTTATTATAATTGTAGTCAAGTATCAATGTCAATTATGGGGTTGTTTAGAATGGCCTATTTTATTTTACTAAGCTTCTAATTTATTTTTCAATATACTGAAATATTTAAATCTTAAATTTTTTTTTACACATGCTAGTCGGCTGGACCCTGTCACCCTGACCCTTATTAATTAAGCAGACTTCAGCCTTCAGGTTAGTTGAGTTGGGAGTGCGGTGGAGTTAGTCGCATTTTAATTAACATAAAATTAAAACAAAAGAGGGTACGAAAATTGCCTATAGGTTAATTTTTCCTTTTTTTTTTGGGTTTTAATATCACCGAATAAAGTAATGGATCTAACTTCACAATGTGAATTATTGAAGAATGGGGCCCATGATGAGTGCAATATAAGTGTGATTTAAAAAGTAGTGGTTTACGTTTAAGCTGTTGCTCTCAAAACAGAAAGTCCATCATATACCAATTCCATTATTCAATATAGGACCATTTTCAGATGACAAGTTTTTGGTGGCCCTCATTATTAGCATAAGATACACAATACTCACGCACGGTCCAATTACTATTGTTAACACTGTTTGTCCTCTTCTCTTTCACATTTGTTTTTATTCGACCCACATATGTGGTATTAGAGGACCTCCCTCTCATTGGGGTGGTTGCTTGCAATTAATTAGATATTTTCGGTAGGAGAGTTTGGTTGATTATGTGCTTAGTTCACTAATTAAGTGTCGAAATTCGAATTTCGTTTGTAGCAACTTAATGGCCAACAACAAATTTTTAAATGAAGCGATTTGCGACGTATTAATCCTTAGTGTACTGTTTTGGCCTTATTTTTGTTTTCCAATATAAGTTGCAAGAATTAATTTTAAACGATTGTTGTGCAATTCCCTAACCAAATATTGTTCACTATTATTCTTTGTAATCCTTAAATAAAACTGTGATCTACGACTCGACTAATTCTTAACTGTGGAGTTTAAAAAAAAAAATTTCCCCGGTCATAAAAAAGGAAAAAAAAAGGAGAGTAATGCCAATGCATTATTCAGGCTGTATAAGAATGTGAGAAACATGATACTATCATAAGTAGAGAAGTATTTATGATATGATTTTTTTTTACCCTTTACCTATAATGTAATTATGTGCGTTTCATAATTGTGGTTGCGTTGGCAACTTAGTAGTTGTTTCGTACATAATTAATTTTGGGTCTGTGGAGTGTGGACAGACTCTTTAACTGTCGTTTTCTTTAGACCCCTTGTAGGCCAAGTAGGGGAGTGAGGATAAGGATAATGTTAGCTTTTGGTCATGAAATGGAGGAAAGAAAACCCCAACAAAGTCTATTGCTTTCTAGATCGCACCTCTACCATTAGAGTGACATTACATGAGAGATTAAAGCTTAATGCCTTGAACTATGGCTTGCAATAATTGGTTCCATTATCATCTTAGCCTAAAAAGTAAAAACAACTTAATAGTAGTTTTGATCAAACTATACTTGATGGAAACTGCAGATCATTTGCTGTTAAGGAGGAGATATTCTGCATGTTTGAGGGAGCCCTTGACAACTTAGGCAGCTTGAAACAACAGTATGGACTGGCTAAGTCAGCCAATGAAGTACTTTTGGTCATTGAGGCTTACAAAGCCTTGCGTGATAGGGCACCCTACCCTGCCAATCGGGTTGTTGGCCATCTCAGTGGAAGCTTTGCTTTCATTCTCTTTGACAAGTCTACCTCTACACTCTTTGTAGCTTCTGTAAGCTATCTATCCTATAGAAAAATTATCTTGATACATAGCCATGTTCTTGTTGTAAGATTAAAAAAGTTCTTTTCTTTTATTTGACAGGATCAAGCAGGTAAGGTTCCTCTGTATTGGGGAATAACAGCTGATGGAAACGTAGCATTTGCTGATGATGCTGATATTCTTAAAGGTTCTTGTGGAAAGTCACTTGCTGCTTTCCCTCAAGGTGGGTTTAATTCCTGTGGTGGTTTATTTATGTTTGTGGTTTAATGTATCACAATATCCATGATTCTCGCAAGTGTTTGTGTCGTGTGACCCACAGAAATGATGCTCCTAGATGGATCATATTCCCCCCTCAAGATAATGATATTTCATAAATATGATAAAGACATTGTCTCATCAGTTCTGAGTCAGTTCCCAATTTTGTAAGAAACAGTTTGATTATTGATTGATCTTGTTGCTGTGTAAATATTCTACAGGATGTTTCTACTCCACAGCAGTTGGAGGATTGAGATGCTATGAGAATCCCAAGAACAAGATTACTGCAGTACCTGCTGAGGAGGAAGAAATCTGGGGAGCAACCTTCAAGGTAACAACATGACATGAGTTTTGGTACTGCCCCTTCAGATCTTGCAGAATATTCATCTTATTCTCTCATTCATCCAAAATGAACCAAACAAAGTCAATAGACTATTTAGAACATTTCCCAATTGGTAATTTTTTTGCATCCATAGTTTTTAACTCTATTGTCTGTTTGGTGGGATGAATTATCAGGTGGAGGGACCAGCAGTTGTTGCAGCTACAGAGTAGATATTTTGTTGAAGTGGGGTTTCCATATTATGATGTATCGGAGTAATGTGTTTATGTGGTTGTCACTGCAAGGCATGCATGCATGAGGAGGGGCCATGTAAATACCTTTCCTTTGAATGATAAAAAATGTGACAAGAGTGGGTCTAGTATACTAGTGTAACTTTGTGTTGCTGTATCAGTATCCTGTTCTTTAGGGTAGCCTTTACTCTGTTTCATGTTGTGTACAGTGTAGCTCTTTCCCATGTAATAAAAACCATGCGTTCGGCTTGAGATTCTGTAATACTCTCATTCCATGTAATGCATCTTAACTTTATTATCAAGTCTATTAATGATATAAATAATTACCCATAAATCTTTGCTTGGGATCATGAGTAAATCACTACAAAGTATTATGAAAATAAAGGAATTAATCAAGCTATTATGAAGTCAATTGTTACAAAGAAACTTGAGATATAGAAAAAAAAACGAAGCAGGTTAGCTCACTAGTCCGTTTAAACAAATGTCGGGAGTTCGAATTCGCCTTATCCATGCAAGTAAATCCTTAAATGTAGCTCGGATTCGCGACGAATTAGTTCTTGACCTGTTGAGTTGGGGCATACCGTCGGAACAAAAAAAAAAAAAAAAAACATAAAAGGCAACGTTTTTTCTTGCAAAAGAAGTCACAAGATTTTGGTGTATTACATTCACATACCACTTAGAAGAGTTTGTTGTGAAAAACGGAAGTATGCACAATATTCGCTCCGAAAAATATGGCATGTTGCTGAATTGATTTTGTAACTAGCAAGCTATTAGTAGTAACTTATAAATGTAAAACATGCATGGACACATCTCCACTTAACTACTTTAGAGATATGAATGAACGCAACTAGCAAGTTGCATGCATCTTCTTCTTCTTTCTTATTTAATTTCCTTTTGCCATTTGTGTAGATTCCAACACACCACCTTACGAACGCAACCTTAGCTTCTTTCAATGCGTTCATATCATCATGTAATAAACCACTTAAGGCGAGGGTAACTTGGTCATATCATGAATATTATCATGAGTTATATAAGCACCATTCTTACATTTCTTCTTCAGTTTTTCTTCTTCTCTTTGGACAGAATTGAAATCTCGGTATGCATCTCTATGATCTCTTCCTCTCTGTTCTTTATTATACATCATAAAAAAGCTTGTGCATGAAGCATGTAGTTGGTTCTATGGTGGATTTTGTTTCATTGACAGAGACCACTGCTGTTGTGGTATAGTTCTGAATATATATTTATATTTTGTATACATTGCATGCAAGAATGGTCCACAAATGCAGTATTATAAACACTTGAGATATTTAATGTTTGATTCGGATTATTCTGATTGTGAAAAAAAATGAAGGAAACTCTTTTTCAGGTATGGAAGATTTGCTTCAATCTCATCAATGTTTGAAATTAAGAGAAAATAAATAAGCTGTTATGTGAATGGATATAACATAGCTTGCTATTCAAGTAACAAAACTATACTTTTTAAGTCCAAATTGAAGGATATATATCATTTCTACCTTTGCATCTTCCTTCTTGACTAATCAATCATGATGCATGAATCCTTTACTCTGTTTTTTTTCTTTTTCAATAGAATAATTTGAAGCTTATATAGCAAAATTATGGATAAAAAAGAAAGTGATCAATCTGCATCAAGAGGGACAAGCACTCCATCACAAACTCAGGTAGTAGTTGGTCCTTTTGTTCCTTCAACTCACCTAAGAGGTCAACAACATTCTCACCATTACATCCACCACCTACAACAACAACAACAACTTCACCAAAAGCTTCACAACTTTTGGGAAAATCAGTTTCGCGAAATCGAGCAAGCGCCCGATTTCAGAAATCACAGCTTGCCCTTGGCTAGAATCAAGAAGATCATGAAGGCTGATGAAAACGTGAAGATGATATCAGCAGAGGCTCCTATTATATTTGCCAAGGCTTGTGAAATGTTCATAATGGAACTGACAATGAGGGCTTGGAATAAT
>JASCZI010120996.1:26607-37005 GCA_036250425.1 Stylosanthes scabra | reverse complement strand
ACCTGACACTGTAAGATTCTTCCAATACAGGGTGCACAATCAACTCAGGACTGTAGCTTTTGATGACCGGAGCAGCATCTTTTGTACAAAAAACATGGGACAGATCTGCACCCTGTGTGGGTGCGAAATAGTGGGCAAAGCATAAGTAATATAACAAAACTAGGTGGAAAATTAAATGATAGATAGAAAACAAATGTAAGCAAAAGTGTAGGTACTAACAATTTTTAAAGCTGAAATAGCAGCAAAATATGGAGCACCTGTGTACTCACGGCACCCTCCAATAACAGCTATTTTTCCTGATTTAAACCATAAGAAAAAGAAAAATCAGATATTTCTTATTTATTTCTCCAGACAAAAACATAAATATAAATAACGCAGGATTAGTCTTCTAGTTACAACTGACAAGTGACTGCATAATTCTTCCCGAAATTTCTTAGATTGACATAACTCACCTCAAGGTAGTAAAAGTTACTTGCAATAGTCGAGGATCATTTTATTGCATGGTATGTCTAGAAAGTAAAAGGTAAGTAATTAATAGAAAAGAACATATATGTGTGATATGGAACAAGTCCCAATCGAATCAACGACATTCAAGACCTATTACTAGAAATCCATCTAATTTGATCGGATTTGAGTGAGGGCTGAATAAGGTTTTCCAGTGAGGATTTTTTTTCCATTTCCAGTGTTAGAACCCTGAAACCTCTAATTAAGAAACACCTACTACTTTGACCAATCAACAATCCTACTTTATTGTGATTAACATATATTTAGTGACTCAAAGAAGGCATACTAATATTATTACTCTTATGATTATTATCTTATGGAATGACAAGAAATGTGTACCTGCCTGGCCTTTATGTCTAGTAAGATCAAGGGCAGGAGTGATTGATCTAATAACACTCTCAGCATCAACCTCAACAGATCTTAAGTCTTGCTGCATATTTCTAGAATGATCAATGCCACCCCCCAGAGACCTTATCAAGAACTGTTGCCTTCTGTAAACAGATGAAGAAGCCATAAGGATGCAAGTGTTTGCATAGCTCAACAAGGATAACTGTTGGGAACTCATCACATGTTTCATCAACACCATCCCCTATTCACAACCCAATCAACAATATTATGCAAAACATCCAAAGCTTCTTACCTGCAAATACCTCAACAAAAAAAAAACAAAAAAAAACCCACTAATTTCAATCAATCCATTAGAAATTCTGATACAACTCAGCTCCAAATTTCGTAATATAAATGCAGATAAGACTCAAAGGTCCAAACTTTTCAGTTGACGCAACACATTAACACAATCATCAGTGGATAAAGGGGCAAAATTTTTATTTTTATTTTTTTTAAATGAATCAATTGAAAACAAGGTATGAAGAAGATAATGGACAGAGCAAAGTAAAAGCCATGGAGACAGAGAAGACAGACCATGCACCAACCTGAATGGTCAAATGCGGAGGACGGCGGTGGTTTAAGGAACACAGAAAGCTTCAAGACAACTCGAAATTCAAAGCCCACTGGTTCAGGATTCAGTAACTAACAACACTGAAAAATGAAAATTGAGAAAATTTTCTTCCTTTCTTTCTTTTTATATTTTTAATTAATTTTTCTATAGGTTTAGCTAGTTGTCGTAATTTGATGACTGCACGTGTTCCCAATCTGGTAACGCTTCATAAAACGACGTGTCGTTTTGCAACCTTTGTTATTTTAATATATTTTTTGCTGCATTCGGCAAAGTTGCATTCTTTGAACACTGTGTGTGTGTAAGCATGGCTCCTCCAAGGGCAGATATGAAGATGAACGCGATTAGGTCAGGGATAGTGGTGTTGGGAGCCTTGGCATTTGGATACCTCAGCTTACAGATTGGTTTCAAGCCCTATCTCGAGAAAGCTCAGCAACAAAACGTGCTTCTCCAATCTGATTCCGAACCAGAACAACAACCATCTTCATCATCTCAGGAATTGTACTCGTTCCCAGAACGAAGTTCATAGAATGTGCCTCTTCTGAGTCAAAAAGGCAGGAAATTTCGTTGCCCCAATTGGATTTTGGAAATCAAACTACTTTGAAAGGGAAGCCCCCCCTTTTTTTTTTTTCAAATTAGGGTTTAGGGTTATGTGTGTTAATCATGTTGCCCTGATGCTAATATGATGATAATGTGCTACTTACTTGAATAATGTAATTGAATTTGAAATGAAATTTAGCCTGTAGCATATTATTATGTTCTTTTACTAGGAGTATGATTAGTTGCTTATGTAGAATCTTTGCTATTCTTGGTTAGTTAAACTACACTTACCATTTTAATTAATTTCATAATTGTTAATAGCAGATTAGTAGAGTAACAGTAGTAACCATCACTTTAAGCATCTGATCTGATTAGTCTAAAAAGGAAGAGCCAGTTTCATTCAGTTAAGGTGGTTAATCTCACTATCCAGAATACAGCAAGTTAGTTTATTTTATATACAGTTTTAAGCTAAACTATAATTAGGTTGACTAAATAAGATGCAATTGACCTGGTTTAATGGAGAAATGAATCAGCTAACTACTGTCAGTAACACGTCTCCCTCCAATCATTGCTTTCTTAATTGTTTACACCATTTTCTCCTCCACTTTAAACCCCATAAATACCTCCTCCATAAACACGCCACTTAGGCTACAGATACTATCAGCCGCAGCACCCGCCACGGCTGCACCACTCCTCCCATCAGCAGCCTCAGTTTACAGTATGTGGATCAGTGGATAGTATACTTGTGAATTTTTGTCTTCTACTTTTTATGAGTTTTATTTTTCATTTTAATTAACTTGACAAGTAACAAAAATTTCCAAAGTAATAACAAAAAATGAAAAATTCATCCTATATTTATACTTCTATACTATATGCTTAATGGAAATATTAGAAAATTGGTGTCCAATTTTTTTTTAAATATCTTTTATTATATATAATTTATATTTTTTATTTTTAAGATTTGAACAGAAGACATATTAACTAATTTATTTTTTTTTGCTATTTTTATACATATTTAATAATTAAAAGATGTCAATATCTAGTATATATATATAGTTGACCTTTATTTTATGGAATTATTTGGTTGAATTTGTAACTCTGCAAGTAACCGAAAAAATAATATTTGTAATGATTATATATATAAATGAAAGTGTCTAAACAGTTTTTCATATGGAATAGTGCTATGGAACAAATGTTAAAGAGTTATTAGGAGCCAATAATTAAATTATCATTCAAAATTTATATGAGTTATCATTATTTAAGACTAAATTATCATTTAAAATTTATATGAATTATATATCGTAATTATGTGTTAGTTCTTAATTGCTCATAATATATTGTTTTTCTATTTTTTTTTTTCGTATATATGGACATTAAATCAAACAAGTATTAAACTCGGAATAAATAATGGTATAGTAGTATATGATTAAGAAGTGAATGTTCCATCCATCCCTTGCTTCTTCCACACCCAAGTGTTTTCATTTTTTCGCCTTTGGCTTTATCAAAATCCAAGATTTAAATTTACCAAAGTGACCCACGACGCAAGGCTTACGAAACATGCTTCCCATAAATTGAGGGCCATGAAACAAGAAGAAGAAGAAGAAGAAAAAACTGACCAAGAGAAACTCCCACACATACATGTTCCTTGCATGCCACCCTTTCCATCTTCTTCTTCTTCTTCTTCTAACTTTTAATGTCTTCCAAGAATTCCCCAGCACACCAGCATCATCAAGAAACCATGCCAATTTTCTCCGAAGCCTTTAGGAGAGTCAAACTCATGAGACGGTTAGAGCCTTCTTCTTCTTCTGTTGGTCTTGCTGGACTCTTTCTACTCAGTGCCTTAGTTACATGCTGCTTCTTATACTTCAACTACACACCATTCGGATTCTTGCCTCAATCACAAAGCCTTGCTCCGGTTCCAGTTTCATCAGCAGAGGATAATAACAGCAGCGTTGGTGTTGGTGAGTTTCTTGGAGAAAATAATAATGGGTGTGACTTGTTTGAGGGTAAGTGGGTTTGGGATGAGAGTTACCCTTTGTATGACTCAAAAGATTGTAACTTCCTTGATGATGGCTTTCGTTGTTCTGAGAATGGTAGACATGATTTCTTTTACACAAAGTGGAGGTGGCAACCCAAACATTGCAACTTACCAAGGTATCTCTTATCTTTCTTTTTGCTTCTTATTATCTTCCACATATTTTGCTTCCTCAGAAAAATCAAGTAAATTCTCAATTATGTTCTCATAGTAATTCAATCATATCTGCTGGTTTTCTTTATACATGTAAATTTTTCTTAACTACTGTGTTACAATTTTTTAGCCTTGAGAGATAAATTAAAATGACGACTTTATTCTGCTAATTAAGGCAATTTGCATAAATAAAGAACTATAACCAATAATAATGGTCATTGTTTTAATCATTTTTTGGCAGCGGAGAAAATAAGGGTGGAGGTTGGAAGAGGACAAATTCAAGAGAGTTTAATAATTTCTATAAAATTTTTTTTTAGTGGACAAAGTCATCAGCCATTATCATGTTTGACTTGTCAGCAAAAATTTGCTGATATTTAATTTTGAGAACAAGAAATTTGAAAACAACGTAAGAAAATTAAAAATCTCAATTGATGTGTGTTTCTCTGAATATGTCTTATTTTATTTGGCATCTTCTGAGAGGGACCCAAATGGTGGCGATTGGCTATCGTATCCTTTGATTCCTTTCTATACTAGCGTCACCTATATATATATAGATGTATATAGAATATTCCCTAAACACATCAGCTTTGTGAAAATGACACTGTGAACCTTATTGGATGATGAGAACAGTTTTCAATTTCTTCTTCTGAACTTAATCAATTACTTGCACAAGAAAATACTTCTTATATTGATGGGAAAAAAATGCAGATTCAATGCAACAATGATGTTGGAAAAACTGCGAAACAAACGGCTAGTATTCGCCGGGGACTCGATTGGAAGAAACCAATGGGAGTCACTCTTATGCATGCTCTCTTCTGTAGTGACTAACAAGGAATCTATCTATGAAGTAAATGGCAGCCCAATCACAAAGCACAAGGGGTTCCTAGTTTTCAAATTCAGAGATTTTAACTGCACTGTGGAATACTACAGAGCTCCATTTCTTGTGCTGCAGAGCCGGCCGCCAGCCGGCGCTGCTAGAAACATTAGGACAACCTTGAAGGTGGACAAATTGGATTGGAACTCTTTGAAGTGGAGAGATGCACATGTCTTAGTTCTTAACACAGGACACTGGTGGACTTATGGAAAAACCATAAGAGAGTAATTCATTTCTCTCAATACTCTTGTTTTTCCTTTTCTTTTTTTCACCTAAGAGGTAAGATTGTAACTCTTTCCATGTTTGCTCAGGCGTTGTTATTTTCAAGAAGGTATGGAAGTTAAGATGGAAATGAAGGTGGAAGATGCATATAAGAAATCTATGGAGACAGTGTTGAATTGGATACAAGATAATGTAAATCCTAACATGACTCAAGTTTTCTTTCGTACATATGCGCCTGTGCATTTCAGGTGAATATTAAACTTCTATTTACACATCCATAATGAGTGGAAACTCATAACCTGAAGTTATCATTTTAATATCTTTAGATATAATTTAGTGAAATATGTCAGATCATCTAATTAACTTTTGACAAGCAATTTTATATGAAATCGACTCCATCTTAGTACTCACAGTATAACTTACTAGAAACTTAACGGTTTTCTGATTTGTATCAACAGAGGTGGAGATTGGAGAACCGGTGGAAGTTGTCATTTGGAAACGTTGCCAGAGCTTGACCCTTCAATGGTGCCTAATGATAACTGGACACAATTCAAAATAGCCAATTCACTGCTATCAACACACAAAAACACCACTGAATTTGTTAACTTGAAAGTATTGAATGTAACACAGATGACAGGTCAGAGAAAAGATGGGCACTCATCAATCTACTATCTAGGTCCGAACGGCGGCACGGCGGCACTCCATCGCCAAGATTGCAGCCACTGGTGTCTTCCCGGTGTACCTGATACATGGAATGAGCTACTTTATGCAATGTTGATGAAACATGAAGGCTTCTTCTCATAGCTGCATGAATTCATAGAAACATTCTATCCAAAGGAATATATACTCAAGTACATAGTCAAAATATACATAGATTATATAATAGAAGCATTTCAATGATAATTTCTTTTTTGTTTAAATAAAAAGTGGGATTGTAAATTATTATTTTCGTTTGATTCAATTCATTTATATTAAAATATCTTTTAATATTTTATTTATTTATTTTCATATTTCAATTTCATAGTTGGTTCATAGCTTGTAACGACTTTCTAATCGAAGGAGCTTTCAGCAATGGCGGATGCGTTCTTCTCTCTCTTCACCCTCATCCTTCTCATCCCCTTAGCCCTCATCGCTTTTCTTTACTTCATCGTGCGTCCCCGCCCCGTCAAGATCCCGATCAAGAACCGCCATGTCTTCATCACCGGTGGATCTAGCGGCATCGGCCTCGCCCTCGCTCACAAAGCCGCCGCCGAGGGTGCTCGCGTTTCCATCCTCGCCCGATCCCGCAACAAGCTCGAGGAGGCGCGCAACGCCGTCCGCCTCGCCACTGGCATCGACGTCTCCGTCTTCGCTGCCGACGTTAGGGACTACGACGCCGTGAAGCGCGCGGTCGACGAGGCTGGGCCGATCGACGTGTTACTGCTGAACCACGGCGTGTTCGTGGCGCTCGAGCTGGAGAAGCAGGAATTGAGTGAGGTCAAGTTCACGCTGGACGTTAACCTCATGGGAAGCTTCAACCTCATCAAGGCGGCGTTGCCGGCCATGAGGACCAGGAAGGACCCGAAGCAACCGGTTTCCATCGCTCTCATCTCTTCGCAGGCCGGTCAGGTATGAATCTTCTTCTACACTCTCAATTTTTTGCGCGAGACTTGGTTTTTAATTGTAAGAAGCTCAAATTTAGGGTAATTTTGAATCCTACAGTCTTGGATTTGAAATTCGATTGGATATGCTGGATATTTTGAGTGTGAGAGGAACGAACATGCGGCTTAGTAGATTAGTGCTGATTGATGTGGAATTTTTGTTTAGGTGGGAATTTATGGCTATGCAGCTTATTCTGCCAGTAAATTTGGCCTCCGTGGTTTAGCAGAAGCATTGCAACAAGAAGTTATAGCAGATAACATTCATGTCTCTCTGATATTCCCTCCGGACACCGATACTCCTGGATTCGCTGAAGGTAATGAATTGTGTGCTTTTAGTTTATGTCTTCATGCATATTAGTTTTGGTAATGTTCCTTGTTGAAGCATTTTCCATGAATTTGAACTTGCTATTACAAGCTCGTGATATATGTGAAGAAAGGAAAAACTTACAGAATGGAGTGCTTAACTCTATAATCTACTCTGAAGTTATGTTTTTCTCCAAAGAATTGGGTATCGATTTCCAGATAATTATAACTATAGACAGTCAATAGCTCAAGATAATTAGATTTATAAAATGAGATTTTCACTTTTGGCATGCCTATATCTGTTGATATAATCTCTTGAGAAGTTACTTATTTCTTATCTCTATAACTATAATGATAGTACAAACTGAAAGGTTACTTTTACAGAAAATAAGAGAAAACCAGAGCTCACCAAAATCATTGCATCCTCTTCTGGTGCAATGAAACCGGAGGAAGTTGCTCAGAAAGCTTTTGATGGCATAAAATCTGGGAGTTTTATCATTCCTTGCAATTTGGAGGGAGTTGCACTGTCATTAGCAACTGCAGGTTTATCCCCTCAAAGGTCATTCTTAATGGCATCAGTTGAGGTTCTTGCTGCTGGAATACTACGTATTGTAGGACTATGTTTCCAGTGGACTTGGTACACAAGTATAGAGAAGTGGCACAACCAAAGAAAAGGTAAGTACTTCAGAGGATTGGTGGTGGGAGAACAATTCTTACCATTTTCTAGTTTAATTAAAGCATAGTCCTGGATGTAGATAAATAACAGCAGACCAATAGAGGTTTACTTATTCATGAAATTGTCCCTATAGTTTACCTAGCTTTTAAGTTAGTCTTTTTAGTTAAAAGGTGTCTGATTTATCTTTAGGATCACATTCTTTTCTTTATTTATTTATTTTTTCCCGCCTGATTGGCTCCCATTGATGACCAAAATTTTTCACATCTATCAATTTAGTGCTGTTGAGGCAAATGGTGTGTGGATGTAGCAACCAGTCATGGCAGAGAACCAGATTACAAATGTTTAGTAAATCTAAGGACCAAATAAAACTTTAGACAATATCTAGCAAAATTCTGGGGATCGGACAAACAAAATCATCAAACCATTAATAAACTTCAATAATAGTCTTTTGCTTAAGCTTTACATCAATGTTAACCAGGTTACCACTTTATGCTAGCATGATCTTTGAAACTAGTTAGAGTGAACTGAATATAGCTTTTGTCTAAATGGAACCTCTTGTAAATTACATTTTGATACTAAATCTGAAATGAATCTTCAGCTAAAAAGCTTGTGGAACTGATGATTTCTACTTCTAGCAGGTTCACAAAGGAGCTGAAAGACTCGAGCAAAGTCCTTGTTTTAGGAAACTTGTATGCGGATATTGCAATGTAGTTTCCTTCAAATCTGTTCTACGCCAATATGGGGAATTTTGATTGATTGTCAACGATGAGATCCAAATTTGTAGTTTCTGACACAGATTCCTTGGTATATTTGATAGAGAAAGTGAAAAACGAAAATAAAGTTACATCTAGTTTTTCAGGTCTTTCTGTTTTGTTGTATTAAGCAAATGAAATGGTTAGCAATTTTGATTCATTCATTTTCCACGGTCCTACTTTCATCTTTACCAACTTCACCTTTTCTTTTTAGTAACAGGTGTCAGGTGACGCTTCCATGTTCTTTGAAGAGGATGAGATGTTCTGATATCGTTGTTGGGATTTATTTGTAGTTATTGTGTGAATTATTTACTCTGAAGGATGAATATTATTGGCAAATATTACACACATGTAACACTTGGAGCTCATTTTCCTTGATCCACATTCTTTTTTTTTTTTTTGGTTAACAAAGGGGCCAAAGGCCCAACCTTGATCCACATTCTGATAATGAGTTTCTCGGACTATTTCGGTCTTACATTAAATCAGTGGTGAAGTTTGGTCATTTATGTATTATACTTTTGGAAACTGATTGGTATGAAATTGGTTGTGATAGATTTTTCTTTTACGAGTTTGGATCGGTTGAAATTCATAATCCAATATACGGGACAAACACTAGTTTTTGGTGACTTGGGATAAACATTTTTTTTCTTTGGTGTCTAGGATAAACATTTTGAAACAACGGATGTTGGTTAATTAAAAATAATGTCAAAGATACCCAGACAAAAAAAAAAAATGAGTGAGAAATTGTTTCAAAGAAATAGATAATATTAGTTATACATCTATTTTATCTAATTAAATTAGTGAAGTCATTTATTTTTATATTATTATTTTAATATCAAATAATACTAAAAAATTAACATTGAAACAAGCTTCTATTTAATATAAAAATAATTTTATGTTTGATATTGGTAAAATATAAGTGGATCTTATTGAATAAAATATTTGATTTTATGGATTATTACACTACATTAACGAGTAGTAGACTCTCTATTTTTAACATTAATATTAGATTAGATAATGAACCTGAATTTAGAATTGAGAAATTCTATATAGTTAACAATTTTTTATTGTTTATGTCTCATATTTAAATTATCGTCGGGGATTTAATTAATTAATAATTAAGAAAATAAAAGAGGAAGTAGGGTCGAGAAAGAGCGTAAAAACGAAGCACAGAAGCAGAAGCAGGGTGTGGAACATAGAGGTGGTGGAGTAAGCGTGAGAGTGATAGATAAGGTGGTTCCAATGGCGGACACTGCTGCAACTCAACCCACCCGGTCTAGGGACCTTGACAAGCTCCTCCTTCGCCCCGGAAACCTCGTTGGCCCCAGGTTCGAGCCCAGCGCCCAGCTCAGAGACGACGTCCAAAACCACGCCCGCGTCCTCGTCGTCGGCGCCGGTGGTTTGGGCTGCGAGCTCCTCAAGGACTTGGCTCTCTCCGGCTTCCACAACCTCGATGTTATCGACATGGATCGCATCGAAGTCACCAACCTCAATCGCCAGTTCTTGTTCAGGTACTTATTCATTTCTTTCCCCCCTTCTTTCTTCTTCTTCTTCTTCTTCTTCTTCTTCTTCTTCTTCTTCTTCTTCTTCTTCTTAGTTTCTAATCGATTTGGGCGTTTAGGGTTGAAGATGTTGGGAAACCGAAGGCTGAGGTAGCTGCGAAGCGCGTTATGGAGAGGATCAGTGGCGTCAACATCGTCCCTCATTTTTGCAGGATCGAGGACAAGGACATCGATTTCTATAG
>JASCZI010120995.1:18640-56930 GCA_036250425.1 Stylosanthes scabra | reverse complement strand
TATCATTTACTTTCATATCGAACTCAAGTTTTATATATAAAATTTAAAAAATAAATAAAAATATATTTATATTAGGAAGGAAAATAAAAATTAAAAAAAAAAAAAACTTTTTTCCCTTTGAGTTTGACCTTTTATTCTTTATTGGGGTGAGTGATTGACTCATTGATGATTTGATCTTTCCATTTCCATTCACCATTCACACACAAATCCACATTAATCGATGCATCCACTGCAACCTCCGGCGCCGGCGCCGCCGATTCCCGACGGTGACGGTGCCGGAGTAACTTCTGCTCCTTCTTCTTCTTCTCTGGTCAGAACTTATCGAATCTGGAAAGGCAATAATGTAAGTCAAATTCTTGCTTTCACTATCGTTTTTTTGTGTGTTCCTTTTCATCAATCACTTTCTTTTCAGTTCAATTTCAACTTGATTCCGATTATTAATTGAATTTTCTCACTTTATTGTTCGTTGACTCTTCGTTAATTGAAAGAATAAAGAAAAAGTTGTGTTTTTTAGGTGAAATTTTAGTTGTTTGGGGATTTATCGTTTTGCTTGATTTTGTGAGTTAGATCAGTAGTATCTACTTTGAATAATCATGAATGATCAATGTGTGTTTGTGTTAATGAATAGTGATAGGTGATAATACAGTTAGAAATTTGAGTTTCAGGAGCAGGGTGTTAATATTGTTGATATATGGCTTCATACCATGTTTTAACCATAGCAGCTAGAGTCCCGATTTATCTCTTAAAATCTTAGGATATTGCGATTTTAAATGAGTTAGTTGATATTACAAAATCTCTATCAAATCATATGCGATTGGATAGAATAAGGAACTAAGACATAAGAGAGAGAGTTTGAGCAACACCTATTGTTGAAAAGATGGTAGAATCATGTCTCAGGTAGTTTGGACATGTGAGAAGAAGAGCGATAGAGCACCCAGTTAGGAGGGTGGATGAGATGAAAGGTGGACAAGGGGTGAAGGCAGAGGAAGACCTAAAAAGACTATCCATGAGGTAGTCAAACAAGATCTATATGTAAACGGTCTCTTTGTAGACATGATTACATGATAGAACTCAATGGCATCGTTTGATCTATATAGCCGACCTCACCTAGTGGGACAAGGCTTTGTTGTGATGTTGTTTTGTTGTTGTTAGACGATTTTACGTTTTAAATCTTATTACAATTTCATAATTTACGTTTTTAATTTACTTTTCTAATTTTCATATACTGCTCTGTTAGCTTAAGCTTTGGGTAGAGATGAATCCTGGTATGGTATCATAAGATCTAGATTCTAGAGTTCAACTCTTGTTACCCCAATATTTCTAAATACAAATTGAATGAGTCTGCGCATTGTCCACGCGTAGAGACCAAAAGAAGGTGTTGTAGATATTAACTTATGAACCATTCATGTGCGTCTATGCAATAGCTTAAGTTTTGGGAGAGTTGGTCTGTGACATTGCCATCTTTTCTCGGCAGAAGAAACTAGAAAGGGTATTGAATTCATATTTATCTTGTTAAGCTTTCTACTCCTTGATGGTTATCGATCATTAAAATTCCATTCATGGAGTTTGTTTATCTGTATTGTTCAAGAATCAAGTTTTTGTTTTATTGTTTTTACATTCCATGTTTAAGCTTTGTCGTAACTACTAGCTTGTGTTTTGATTCGTGGCTTTTCTATTTTTCAGGTGTTTTTGTTTTGGGGAAGGCTTATATTTGGACCAGATATAAAGTCTATATTTCTGACAATATTTCTTATCGTGGCCCCTGTTGCTGTATTCTGTGTATTTGTCGCTAGAAAATTGTTGGACGATTTTTCTCATCACTCGGGATATTCAATACTGATCATAGCTATTGTTCACACCATTTTTGTAAGTTAATTTGATAAAAAAAAAAAATGTGACCTAACACTTCTATTTTTCTATACTCAAATGTATATCAATTTCAAATTTAGGAGTAGTTAGCTATTTGATAAAACTAAAACATTTATTTGAATATGTGAAAAGCACTTTGTTTCTTTTTCTCATAGGGTATTGTTCTCTTATATGTCTTAAAAATGTATTCCCAGGTTCTGATCACCCTTCTACTGACCGCTGGAAGAGATCCTGGGATAGTGCCTCGTAATACTCGTCCTCCAATGCCGGATGTTCATGATTGGAGTGCCAATGTCGACAATGAACAGAATCAAAGGCTAACTTTGCCTCGAACAAAGGATGTGATCATCAATGGTATATCTGTGAAAGTAAAATTTTGTGATACCTGCATGCTCTATAGACCTCCCCGTTGTTCTCATTGTTCAGTATGCGATAATTGTGTGGAGCGATTCGATCATCACTGCCCGTGGGTGGGTCAGTGTATTGGATTGGTAATGCTCATTCTTTCATCACTCTTTAATCATATTATTTAGAACCATTTGTTGTGTGTGTGTGTGTTTTTTTTTTTAATCCGTATATGTCACTTGTGTCCTGTTTAACATTATGAATTTTGCATGAAAGCTATCTTGTGCACTTACGAATAGCTAACAACAGTTTCTAACTGGATATTCACTATGTTTTTGGATGCTAGCATTTATGACCTACCTAAACCTAGACATGAATATGATCAAAATTAGTATTGACAAGGCTAAACCGATCTGGTTCTGCCGGTTGAGTGCTTTTTTGCCTCCAAAAGCAAGGCTACTCATTATTTGCTTGTATGATGTGATATTTTCCATGCCCATTTATTTTCCTCATCTGCGGCCAAAATTCACAGGCTAATGACAATAACTACAATTTTATGTACTTTGCTGCAGCGAAATTACAGGTTCTACTACATGTTTGTCTTCTCTGCAACACTTCTTTGCTTATACGTACATGCATTTTGCTGGGTCTATATTAGAAGGATCAAGGATTCTGAGGATATATCAATCTGGAAAGCAATGATTAAAACTCCTGCTTCAATTGCGCTAATTATCTACACTTTCATCTCTGTCTGGTTTGTTGGCGGCCTCACTGTTTTGCATACATATCTCATCAGCACAAACCAGGTTTGAACCCCTCTTGATGTTGTTCTATATGTTACAATACGATAGATTTCATTTATGAAATACTTACTTTAGAAATCCCTATATTTTCACTTGACTTTCAATTAGATTAGAATTAGATCCCTATTTTTAGAAGTCTGTAATCAAGTCTTTATTCCATATAGTTTGAACATTTGAATTAAGTCCATATACAATATGAGCAAGATTTCAACCAAGTTGTTCTAATTTGAAAAATTTGTAATGAACAAATTTATCCGGAAAAAAAATAGAAATGTTTAATGTATAGATACATCTAATTTGAAACTTTTTATGCATTATAGGAATTTTATTACAAACTCTTAAACTTAGGGAGCTATTTGAAATTTAATAAAACTAATGATTAAACATCCCCTATTTGGTCTTCTCATCCTTAGTAAATGATAAGTTTTCTTCCCTGCTTTGTTTGCAGTCTACTTACGAAAACTTTAGATACCGTTATGACCGAACACTAGTCAACCCGTACAACAGAGGGATAGCCAAGAACTTCAAAGAAGTCTTCTGCTCTATAATTCCTCCATCCAAGAACAAACTCAGGGCTAAGGTTCCAATTCCGAAGGATCCATCAGGTTCATCTCAAAGAAGGGGTGTTGATTACCAGCACCCTCTTATGAGAAAACCACCGGGCGACTTAGAACTAGGAAGGTCGTGGCCAGTTTACAATGACTTGGAAGAGGACGGAAGTGATTCTAAAGATGGATTTACTGATGACAAGGGTAGCGGATTAACCGACGTGTCTCTGGATTTGAGCAAGATACTTCAAACAGAAGGCAGTGAGAGACAAGTTGCTTCGATTCTAAGGCACTCTTTGTGGGAAAGAAGCAGCAGGAAGTGGGACAATCCAGAATTTCTCGAGGAAATACATGAAGCTGGGGAATCGAAACGCATTTCGGGCGATATTACTAAAGAGCCTAGTGGCAATGACACCACAGAATGTGGCTCCACAATGTCAGACAATTACAAAGACATAAAATCAAAAGGAGAAAAGAGTTGAAGAGAAAGTGGCAAGACTTTTATTCTGTGCAAGTAGTTTGGAAATTTCTTTGGTTAATTGTATAGGTAAGTGATTGCTTGTGTGTTCAATTCTGTTCTTCTTACTGTAACATTCATGTTGCTGATTGAATTGTTTATTGAAAAGCAACATGATGCTTATAACTGTTTCAATGTAATGGAATCACATGTTATGTGTAAATTTTATTATAAGATTACATAATATACAACAAAGACAGACAAATTTTGTATTTTAATTTTTTTATTATTTTATTTTAGAAAAAAGGGGTTTCTATATCTCTTATCATGCAACAAATTGTTGAAAAGTAAAATAAAATAAAATAGCATGCATTGACTCTGGTATGCCGTATTTGTCTCCTTAGTAAACGTTTGACCTTCACATCCCAATGGCTTACATCCTCACACTCTTTAATATTAATATATATCAAGCACTAAAAATTCAATATAGCGAAATTCAGTGACATGTTTCAAGTTTCATTAAACAACAACAATGCTTGGCTTAAAATTCAATAACATCTATGTTTCTTTTTGTTGTAGCAGAATCCTCCAACTTGCAAAAACAATGAAATACCAATTATTGAAGACAACATTGCCATTATCCATATGCTGGAAATGGATTGTGGAATTCATACAATCGCTTTTCGGATTGTCTCATTCTTCTTCCTCCCTCCCTCCGACGCTGCCACGGCCAATCGAGCTTTGTAACGATGTGATCTTTGACATTTTTCTCCACCTTCCTCCACAAGCGCTACCACGTTTCAGTTGCCTCAACAAGCAACCCAACTCCATGATCAATAGCCCTTTGTTCTAAACAACGTATTGGAACCAGAAGCTTCGCCTCCCTCACCTTTCGGCCATCGTGTATTACCAACGCAAGTTGAACAATCGGATCGGCTTCGCCTTGACCATCAAGGATTATGATAAGAGGATGGACAGAAGTGGGTTCCATAAGCATAGACAGGTACCTCAGTTTCGGTTCCCGTCTAAGTCCTACACTAGGTTACTCCAATGGGCAGAATCTATGCTTCAGCACCATGAGATGGGTGTAAATGGTGCCACAGTTCAAGAACAAATTAACAGGCAAAACCAAAGAGATCAAAATTGTAATTTAAAGAATATTGAGATGTAGTTGTTGAAGCCACTAGACAGGAACAAGTGTAAATTAATTAGGTTGATAATTGAAAACTCTTCCCGTGTGTTAACAACTTAACATCTCCTTTTGACATGCCAAGGATTAAAGATAATATTTTAATAATATTAGTTTTTAATTAATTATCCATTAGTATTAATAAATAGTTTGAAAATAGTGGCTATCTAATAATATCTCTACAAAAGAAATCGGTTAAAAAACCCAATCACCAGTTTCTATCATCATGATTCATGAGAATGTGAGTGTTGCATGAATAAATGAGCACTTGTCACTAATTTGACTGAGATTCAGGTATTCCAAGAGGGTCAAAATAAAAATTAATCCAAGAAAGTGTTAACCGCTAAACAATATTAAGAATGTGGCACTAATAATTTGACTGAGAAAGCACATTGAAGCCCTTGATAAATTCATCACATGCTCTGAAGCTTTTTCCAGATAAGCATGTTCGTCTCCACGAAACGCTGGGCACAGTTTGAAAGACAAGAAGCCTCACCGGAACTGAACTTATTCCCAGGTGTACCCGAGACGCATTTGTCCCAACATTCGCTTGTAACCTTCGCCACCGTTTCAGTAACCACAGCCCTTTGCTGTTCTTCCTGTAATTTGCAGACAAATTAATCAATTTATAGTACCTCACCAAGACATAAACAACTGTTACACAGGATGTGTTTGGTTGGAAGTAGAAATTTTCAATAAATTGACCCTCTTTTCATGTGTATAAATTTTTACATATAAAGTACACTCATGAAAATTTTCGCCCCACTTTCAACCCTCACCAAACACACCTTAAAAAAAAGAATGCCTAAACGGAATGTATTACTTAAGTAATGAATATTAGTCGGATTTGGAATCCAAAGAAGGCCCCTTCTATCAAAACAAAATCTCTTTTTCCGAAGAAAGCATTTATTTTTTCAGTTTCATTTTCTTTTTTTTCAAAGTACTTCGATTGGTACACGCAAGAAATAGGCCAATTCTGCAGCTTTTTGTTCAATTTCTCGTGAAGTTAACTTCTCGTCAATACGAGTCAGGGGGATGACCCCCTGTGCTATGATTTCCATATAAAGGATATTTCTTTAACAATCAACGATAACCAAATCCAAGTGGAAGATAAATTACAAGCTATGGACATTGTATTGTGTACCTAAGCCTTCAAGTGATAATAAGGATAAATTACACCAGTCTCCCCCGAGGTTAGGGAAAACACACACTGACACCTCACACGACACACGATACTAATAGCAACTCGCATGAATTTGTCTTCATGTGAAGTTGATAGTTAAAAATCGTTAGATGACTTGACACGTTTAATTAAATTGTCATTTAACAGTTCTTTAACTATTAACTTCGAACGAAGACAATCTTGAGTTTTCACCTTATACTAGCATCTCCAAAGATTCAGATAACAATTAACATTCCAATTATACTAGAAACCCTAAGATCAACGTAAACATCACCAAGCATAACAATATCTGAAAAAGAAAACTATGCATAACACTGATCACAGGCTAGGGCATAACATTACCAAGCAATGAACCTAAATCCACCTTCTTCCATTTGGTTACTAAATTATGCATGATTTGCGTTTTGCACACATTAAATTATAGTTCTCATGCTTAGGCAATTTCATCAGTAATTCAATGAAACACATTAGATACAACAAGATTCGAAAAATAAAATAGAAACAAAACAGAGAAAAAAGGTGCAGCTTATCAATGCAAAATTCCTGAGTTACATTATAAAGCATTTGTAATTAAAACGTACGGAGTAGAATCTCTGCATTTCAGGTGTATTGAGCTCTGAAAGATCCATGGTGACAGATTCCGATCGCAAAACCCTAAAGCTAAGAGCGAACGATGCTGAAGCTTTGAGCTCAAGACAGAACAAAAGTTGGAGTAAAACCCTTTCTTTTCTTTTCTTTTTTTTTGTTATGAGTAAAAGTGTAAAACCCTTTCGTATAGAAAACGAAGGTAGAAAGAACATATGGGCCCAAAAAAGGCCTTATTAGATACTCTATATTCTTAGAGGCCCATTGGGCTCGATAAAAAATAAACATTGAGATAGAATTTTATGAAACGATCTGATCGGTTATTTTAAATAAGAGAAAGTGTTGGTCCAAAAAACAAAATAAGAGAAAGTTTGGTTCAAAAAAAAAAAAATAATAATAATAATAATAAGAGAAAGTCTTGGTAGCAAATATTAGGGAGATAATAGGAAGCCAATATCACTTTTTCTTCTTTTCTCTTTCTCCTTTTACCATCCATTATTTCTCTAATTATACTCACTAACTTCCAATTGATCCACTAACGTTAGTTCCCTAGCATTACTCTTTAAATAATTAATCAAAAGGTGCAACCGAGGCAGTGGCCAAAGTGGTGGAGCATGATCTCCTAGAATCTGCATATGAAGGATTGGGGTTTGATCCCCAGTGATGGAATGCGATCTAAGAGTGTCTGTCAGTTGTAATACATAGTACGGTTAGGCCTGATAATGGGTAGGGTACGGTAGGCTTTAGTCCCAATCCTAATCCTACTTGCGAGTTGATAGTTGATTTATAATTCAGTCATACCTTACCCGCACTCAATCCGCAGGTATCCAATCCTCTCCGTAGGTGGAGGCCGCGGCGGTGATGGGAGGGTCGGGACACGAAGGTGAGGGGAGGACCGCGACGATGAGTTTTCAACGACTGCTTCAATGCTTGGGACTTCGAAGAGAACGAGAGAGTACGATTGAGAGCCAGAGAGATTAGAATTGTCGCAGCAGAGTGTGGAATGAGAGGTTTAATTTAGAAATTAGGGTTTATAAAATTTCATATTTATACATGTAAGTAAATGGAAGAAGCTTTTACATATTTAATGTATAAAAACTACAAATTGAAATTATAGCTAAGTGGTTAAGGCTCTTTTTTATAACTAAGAGGTCGAGTTAAATATCAATTTGGCCCCCAAAATTTGGAGGTACGCTCAAATTGACCCCTAAAATTTGTCGAGCCTCAACCTAACCCCCCACATTTGAGCTAGTGACTCAAGTTTGCCCTTCCGTGTATCTCCGTTAAAATTTGGCTGAGGTGGCCGTTATCTCACCACACTGGACTTCATCTAAACGACTTCGTTTGTTGCCAGGAATTGTAAACGTCGTCGTATTTAGAATTTGTGATAAAAAAAAAACATTTGAAAACACTTCTTCTCTTCTTCTTCACTTCATCTTCTCCTTCATGAGTGCGCTGCTGTGGGGGTTTTCACAAGGCATTTGAATTGGTGTCAGTGGGGAAGAGCGATCAAGAACAAAAACGCACAACCATTCCACTCTTATGGAGATGAGTAACAAAAACAAACCCTTCATCTACCAATGCTCTGTTTTGGCTTCTGTCTTTGAAAAATATATTTTATTTAGGTTTTGCATTGCATTTTAGTTCATGAATCAGTTGTGTGTGATCAGTAAGACAGTAAAGTTTTAGTTTTTTTAGGGCTCTTTGCTAGTGTTTTTTATTAGGACTATCTAAAAGTTTGATATTGAATATATTGCATGTTGATGTGGTTGTGACTGGTTGAATTTTGAATGAATCGCATTTTGTGCATTTTATTAGTACAATGCTTCTGCTTTGTCAATCCAGAGTCATAAATTAAAGGGTATATCTATTGTATATCTGTTCCTGTTTGGTAAGACCCTTAATCTTCTCCAAAAATCTTTGAAGACACTGATAAATAGATAAGAGAAGTATTTCATGTATTTTGCGTCAAGCTATTTCGTGTGTCTTAATATTCCTTCAAAGTGATGAATGGTTGAGGATATATGTATATCCTGATGCATGTTGAAGCATTAATCTCTTGGAGTGATTTATTTTAACTAGAAAGTCATGTTGATGAGTCCCAATATACTAGTTTATGAACTTGAGTTGTGTACCTATATTCGCAACTAAATTGTACCTAATTTGTTTGACACATGTGTAGTTTTCTTTTCATCCTCTTTTGTGCACCATTCTTAATATTATTACTTTTATGTCACCGGCCTATTTTCTTTTACTTTGCACTTTGGATATTTAGTTTTTTCAGTATTTACATATTTGGAATTTTTTTGTTAGACCATTCATTTTTATTTCTTGTTGTTTTTCCATTTTGGTCTTATAGGTGATATCATCAGCATTGTTAGCATTGGCTACACTTCTTGATGTTCTAATTTGCCAGCAAGAACGACCTGATTTTGAGAAATGAAAAGTGATTGTTGTTTCTTTTGCTGATAAGCTATTAATAGATCATAAAATTTTTCTAGATTTCCTGAAGTCTCAAATACTTGCTATCCGATCAGCTACTTATAATGTGTCGAAGAGCTTAATGATGGGAATATAAAAGCTCTTGCTGGTGCAATTCTTGGTGCTTTTAATGAGAAAGAACCAACATGCCATCACTCAACGTAAGATGCAATATTACTTTTTTCTAGAAGATTCCTTGATGGTTAGACCTCCATCAATTTTCTAAAAAGCATACTGAATCCATTTTGGAATTTTCTTAAGAATGGGTGTTTTGGTTCCCAGCAAATTTCATATCTAGCTTTGATTTTATTCTTTAATAGTGTGCCTCCTAAGGTTGTTATGTGCCAAAATTAGAGTAATTGTTGTTGTAATTTTTTTGTTTTTTATGTGGTCTTTTGTTGACAACTTATGTTATGTAAGGATGCAACTTTAGACACCAATGGTTGTTATTTCAAATTATAACTCATGTTATTACAATAGTGATCGTATTATAGTTGCATTACTTTGGAAAATGATTCAATAGACAACATATATAGAGTTTTATTCATTTGCAAAACAGGAAATTTGGGAATTAGGGTTCAAACGATGGAATTTGAAAATACTTAGGGGCTAAATTGAGCCATAAGATCAAATTTGCCACATCATTTAACTACCAAACATCCTACAAGACAACTGTCAAAATACATGGCGTCCAGCCTGTCACATTTAACAGTCACGTCATCATGTTTTTGACGGAAGTTAACAGAAAGGCCAACATGAGCCATGAGTTCAAAAGTAGGGGGCTATTTTGATGCGAAATAAAATTTGGGGTCAATTTGATCGAACCCCCAAATTTCAGGGGCCAATCTGATATTTAACTCCTAAGAGGTCATGTGTTCTATCCCTCACACAAATATTTTTTAATAAAATTATGTATTATACATGAGGTGCGAGTTCGGCGGGTAGGATTAAGCATAAACCCCAACCCTACCCTCCCTACCCGCAAGCAAATTCGCTCCGCCCTCAACCCGCTGCGGGTAGAGTTGGATATCCGCTGATAGGGTTAATGTTGCTACCCCTAAGTATGGTACCTACTACCATGAAGAAGTAGAATAGTGAATAAAATGAAGATTGCATTGATTTTATTATCAGATAGGGTGCTTTTTATTTTTATTTTTTATTCATTTAAAATAAAGTTAAATATTTATAGATAATATTCACTTTTTTTGGAGGAGAACCTCTTTGTCTTAGAACTCATATTTAGTATTGGAGATTGTCCAATACATAACAAAAAAAAAAATCAAAAGATTAATAAAAAGAAAAATTATTTTCAACTAAAAAAGAAAATTTATTTTGCTTAGGTAAAATTATGTAATTTGATGGACATATAAAATATATTTAAACCAAAAGTGCATTAAAATTAAATTTTTAAAGAGTAGATAAAAAATATTAATAACATGCACTGGTAATAGAATTTGCTACTTTCTGACATTATTCTTTTGAAAAACTTTTGAATGTATTTAAAATTCTAAATATTGAATAATAGATTGTGAAGAATAATGAACACTTTGAAAATGACTTATGATTATATTGATTTTTTTTTATCATATTTCTTAATTCGACAAATATTTTAAGAGCCAATTAAATGATTAATCTGTTTCGATTCTGATATTTTTACGGGCCAATTAAACGCAAATGAAATATTGTTTATTATATAAGCAGAATTCAAACTTCCGTTATTTATTTAAACAAATTATTAAATTAACAACTTAATACCTAATAATCAGACCAATTTTGATAACTATGACTATGAATTATTTTGGGATATTAATGAGTAATAACATCAAGTCAAAATTAAAAGAATAATTGGCAAAGTTTCTTACGCGCTAAGCATATAAGTGTGCTTTTTTAGCTGTATTACTTGATAAAAATAAAGAAAAGCACAGCATACTTTGGAAATTAAAGAGGGAACAAATATTCATACAACACATGATTGGTAAGAGGCTCCACTCACATAAATAGAAAGGGAGTGAACTTATTAACCAGCTAAAACAATATTATAGAACGTATTTTAAGTGTTCTATGTTGCTCATAATTATAAAATAATTAAAATTATTATAAAATATATAATTAAATTAACAGTTAAAATCATTCAATTATAACACTTGAAATACATCTAATATTATTTAGAACAAAACAAGCTACAACAGACTCAGCTTCATAAAATTAAGGGATGTATATTATATGTAATTGAGTGCGATGTTTTTATTTTTAGACAACTTATTATTGTTGAAAGGCACTAATTTTTCCTTATTTAATTTATTTGTTCAAGTTATATTGGTTTATTATTTTTATTAATTTTGATTAAGGAATTCATTGAAACTTTATTAGAAAATTGTTAAAACTTTGTACGTGTGAATATATATGGTTACTATATATTCTTTATCTATTTATTATATAGAAATATAGAATCATTTTGCATGTTTGTTATTATGAGTATGTAGTTCTTACAAAAGATTAATTGTCTTTTGACTAATGATGTATACAATACTTGATTAAATTTCCTATCATTTTTTAAATAAAAAATGTGAGTATATATAACAAAAATTTTAAAAGAATTTCATGTACAATTTTTTTCATATATATATATATATATTGGGGTTACAAATAACAAAATTGCATGATTTTTTTTGTTGCCGCGGTCTTAAGCAAAGGAATTCAACACACACATATATAAGCAAATAAATATGCAATAAGGCTTTTTAAATTTTTATTTTATTTTATTTTATTTTCAATTTTCTAGCAAATGATGAGGGTGTGAATCTTTCAAAATCTTTGTTTAGTTACATACAGAAAAAGTAAGCTCTTAAAAAACAAGTACAAGTAATAAGCATTAAGCAACATCTTCTTAGCGAAGGAAAGTACCAATCTAATAATTCTCTTCTTCTTCTATTATTATTATTTTGGTAGAGGGAAATAAAAAGAAGTAGTAATTTTTTAAATTGAATCCTTTTGATTTTTTATCTATCCAAAAATTAATGATATAATTTATTTTTTTTCAAAAAACTTCATCTTTATAAAAACCTGGAGCAGATGACATAAAGTGTGCATGGCTGGATTTTTTTTATAAATAAATAAATAAAAATACGAAATTAGGCACGCTCACAGGAATTTATATTTTTAGGCGCCTTTTATTTATCTCGAGCTCTATGAACTCGGAATACATTGAGTACGTAACTTGGGTTCTCTGAGCCCGAGATACGCTAAAAATCAGATTTCCCACTAATTTCGAGCTCAGAGAGATACTACCAAAACAGCTTATGGGAAGTTGGAGCTGCATTGAGTGAAGTAAAGTCAAGCTTGGTTTGTTTCTTTTTTCTATTCCTTTCTCTATTTACTTTCTTCTCATTATTCTCCTCACACAAAATTCATTTTATTTCTAAACCACCACCTATATCCAACCCCATCATTCATAATAATGATGGTCTCCTCTTGACACACATAAAAAAAAGAAAGAGAACCACACAAAAATACAAACACATGGCAGGCATAGCCAATTTTTTCAGCAAGTTCATTTCTTTATTCATCATCCTCATTGTTCACTTTGGATGCTTCATTTTCACAACAACAAAGCAAGAAAACAACGTCAACATTAATAATTTCTTGAAGCAAGTACACTAAAGCATAAAGCAAAGTTTTTTTCTTCAAATGTATCTTGGGCTCTCTGAACCCGGAAATGGTGCAGAAATTAATTTTAGCGGATTACTGAGTCCGAGATACGTACTCAATGTATTCCGGGTTCATAGAGCCCGAGATAAGTAAAAGGCGCCTAAAAATATAAATTCTTATAAGTGTGTCTATTTATGTAAATTTCGTATTTTTTAAATTTATTTATAAAAAAAATCCGTGCATGGCTGAGTCATGTATCCACCAAAATAGATAATTGAATTGATTTTTTTTTTTAAAAGTGAATTGAAATTAAACTCATCAACATTAAAGGAGGCAAAACTGGAAAAGTATATACCAAATAGTTATTAGTTAAATGGCAAATCTCCTATAGGTTATATTACAATATTTGTAGTTAACTAGAAAGATTTAAAACCAGAATTTAAAAGAGTTTTACATGTATAGACATTTAATTGTGTATTGTGATATACTAAAAATGATTATTTTTTAATTAACTACTAGAAAAATTATCTAAATACAAAAAAAAAATATTAGATTATAGTACAAAATTAAAGTCTTTAGAATACTATATTTGTCCCCTCACTTAGATATCCAGATCGCTCCATCCAAATACGGTGATCTATATATTTGTGCAATAAATCAATATAACATATCAGATTATCAGACTCTTTTAAAGATGTTAATCACTTTAGAGAGTAAAATAGTATTTTAATATTTTTAAATTAAAATAAATAAAACCCACAAATTATAAAAATTATAAAATTAAATGTGATTAAAGCATTATTTTACTATTTTACAAATTTAAAACTTTTCAGGATTTTTTCCCAATATAATTACCATTTAAAAAATAAATTCTGCACTAACTACGTGTATATATTTGCATAAGGGCAATCACCCTTCTTTTCACCTGAAGTTTGTTATTTTCTTCTTCAAATATATTATCGTCACATAACTAGCTCCATACTTTATATTATCCCAATTTAGAAGTACGTACCCATATAATAAATGTTACATAATAATGTTTAAAATATTTTCAGTTGAAAAGAGAAAATTTTAAAAAAATCCCACGTACACCATTATATTGCAAAAGAGTAGTAACTACAAAATAATGCATTTGCAGTCATAAATAAAATATAGTTATCAATATATTACTAAAATTTTAAAAATAAATTAAAAATTTTGAAAACATATATTCTTATTGAAAATTATTTTTTTTACCTTTTCAATTTTAGAAAAAAATAGGTTTTCAAATCAATTTTTTAATATAAAATAAAATAAAAAAACAAATCCACTATTAGTCTATGTTTAATTTTAAGTCAAACTATAAATGCTAAGCATGACACCAGCAATAGAGGATTGACTTATTATCAAAGGAAAAAGAAAAAAAAAACATGAGAAATATAGGATATTTCAAAATGACTATCTTAGGTGTACATCAAAATCAGTCATTAAATTAGTCATTAATATATAATATATATTAAAATACTAAATACACATAAAAAATGAGTTAAATTATATATGTATTTTGTATTTCAATGCGTATTATACATCGATGACTAATTTGGTTACTGATTTTGGTCTGTAAATAAAATTATTTATACCGAAAACCCATCCAACAAACCCTAAGTTTGATTAAACCAAATCCAACAACTCAAGTTGAAAATAGTCAATTACCACCGCCAATCCAATATTGGATTAAGAAAGAAAATTTCTAAAATTCTAATTAGGTAGTCTTAATTGATGCTATTTCCAATTATCTCTCAATACTTGTTAATACATAATTGGTAGAAACATGAAATCTGAAATCATCATATATATTTCCACAATTCCATGACTCTAAGAAAAGCATGCAAAATATTTTATGAAGAAACAAATTAAAAAGTTGGTCAGGCATAGGAAAAAGGCAAAGAAAAAGATCTTTTTGACTTTAGAATATAAATATAACAAATTTTTAATTAATTAATTAAAATTTCAAAGAACAAACTTAGTCAGTTAAGCATTGTCCCCTTTATTACATGCTTAAGTTCTTCCCAACTAACTCCAAAAAATTAATATATATAACCTATGCTTATAAATAAGCATACACAAAGCTTCATTTTATCACCAATAACTACTTGGTCCAGTTTTATAAGTTTTAATTATAATTAATTTATTCATCATCATCACCAATTAAGAAGATGATGAACTTTGTTGATGAGAAGAAGAAGAAGAATAATAATGGAGTGAGATTATTGCCACCTGGTTTTCGGTTCCAACCAACAGAAGAAGAGCTTCTATTTCAGTATTTGAAGTGCAAGGTTTTCTCTTTTCAGTTGCCAGCTTCAATCATTCCTGACATCAATGTATGCAACTATGATCCTTGGGATTTGCCAGGTAATAAATATAAAAGTTTCTTTTTTCAAAAAAAAAAAAAATAGTTTTACCCTTACCATTACATCAAGTATAATTTCATTTAGTCTTTCGTTCATTTTTTAAATGTTTAATTTAATAATTCCTTCAAAAATCAAAAGATAGAGTAAATTAAATTGACATTTTATAAGGTTAATTAATTAGAATGAAACTAATAGATTAATTCACAAATTTATTTTACTCGAGTTTTTTTAAGATATATCTACTCTAGGAATTAACTAAGGTATATATATATCCTTAGCTTACAATAAAATGTTAGTCATAAGTATGAATTCATCATCATTAATGACATATTTTTGACATGCATCAGCTTATTATTATTAGATTCAACATTAGCTATTCCATCTAGTTATTATTATTATTATTATTATTATTATTATTATTATTATATAGATGTGTTTAATTTTGATACACTTATAATATAAAATATTTTATATAGTTATCAAATTACCTTTTTTTATGTTTATTAATTGATCAATATAAAAAACAATTATTTTTCTAACATATATTATATAATTGAATATACATATAAAATTGATTTACACCGAAAATAATATGTCAAAATTAAATTTTTACTATATTGATTAAAAGATGACTTATGTATTAATATCTAATATCGTATGCTCTTATAACCATATATGAACTTATTTTTGTTTTATTATTATTAGGGAATAATAATTGTGATGAGGAAGAAGAGAGATACTTGTTCAGCTCAAAGGAAGTGAAGTATAGAAATGGTAACAGAATGAAGAGAACAACCAAATCTGGATATTGGAAAGCAACTGGATCAGACAAAAGAATAGTTTCAACATCATCATCATGCAATAATAATAATATTGTTGGGATAAGAAAAAGTCTTGTATTCTATCATGGAAAATCTCCAAGTACTGCCTCTAGAACTCATTGGATCATGCATGAATATCGTCTCGTCACTACTCCTTCCAATTCATCTTCCCAGGTGATTTTTTTCAACTAATTTAATTTTAATTTAGCATAGATATACAATTAGCTAACATAAGTAAAAATAACTTATATTTATTTCCAATGATGCTGTAATTAGAGTCAGTTTGGATTAGTTTTTGAAAAAAGATTTTTTTTTTATT
Organism: Stylosanthes scabra; assembly: GCA_036250425.1. Lineage (NCBI taxonomy): Eukaryota > Viridiplantae > Streptophyta > Magnoliopsida > Fabales > Fabaceae > Stylosanthes > Stylosanthes scabra. The sequence goes on along the minus strand of JASCZI010120995.1, from coordinate 40,292 downwards.
TATGTCTTATTTAAATACATCTTTTATTAATAGAAATTGTTTTTTCTTTTGCTTTTCTAAAAAGCAATACATTACTGATTTCTTAAAAAAATACATAATCTGTTTTTTTTAAATAAAAGTAATTTTTTCAAAAATGCATCCAAATGATACAAATGAAAAGTATCTTTTTTTTTTAACAAAAAAAATACTTTTTCTTAAAAAAAAGCCAATCCAAACAAGCACTTAATCGTGCAGAAGAATGGATATGATTACACGACTGTGTAAAATATTTTACATTTTCAGTGCATTAAAATTAAACGTTTTGTTGTTAAGTATTTTTCTTAAAAGAAATCATATTATTTTTATGAAAAAATGCAGGTATTTACTCTATTGTGAAAAAAAAAAACCAAGATTAATTATTATTTGTATGATATGGGATATTTATATATGATTATTGCTTTTATGTTGGCAGAAGTATGTAGAAGACTTAGGGGATTGGGTTCTTTGCCGGATATTCATGAAGAATAATAAAAGAAGCATAGAAAGCCATCATCATCATCATCACATGGTGAAGAAATTTAATAATAATGTAGTGATGATGAAAAATAATAATAATAATAATAATCATGTTGTGGAGGTGGCTAATAATAAGCCAATATTATTCTTTGATTTTATGAGGGTACATAACTCATCACCAATATCTTCATCCAATCCTATCATCCATTTTCCTTCTAAATCTTCATCATCATCTTCTTGTTCAAGTTCTAGTTTCATAACTGAGGTGTCTTCACCAGATAACAATCATGAAGGAAAAAGTGATTATTATGTATGATTTTCATTAATTAAATGCATAATTAAGGTTTATTTATTACCTTGTAGATTTATATATAATTCTCTGTATTATTAGATTGAAATTTTCGATTAAGTCTTTATTAACGTATACTATTAAAAGTTTAAAACACTTATAGATTATTTGTTATAGAAATATTATGTAATTCGTTTTGCATCAAATATGAAAGCTCAAATACTTCGTTATTTTATAACAACAAATGTTAATAAGAATCTAATTAAACTCTTTTATTGATGATATAAAGATACAATTACAAAAAATTAAATGATAACTAATTAAAAATTTAGTGAAATTAGATAGACTTACCAAAGTAATTACTAAACACATAATAATATATATATTTTTTGATAAATTACAATCTCACAAAAATTCTCAAAACTGAGATGTGAGAGTTTTCGAGAACTTCTTGATAAATGCCTAGATTCTGCTGCAACATTCATCTGCATTCAAACTCAACAAAATACCAAAAAAAAAAGATACAACAAAATATCGTATAAAAGCCATAATCATAAAAAGTTAAAAAAATTTTTTGGAAACTATAAAAATTTAAATATAAACACAGATAATCTTCAAATTAGTTAGATCCAAAAATTAAAATTAAAATTAGAAAACTAATTAAATCACTACCTTACCTTACCCTAACTTACCTATGCATAATAATTATATATATATATAACAATATTAGCCGATTTGAATTAATCGAGTGGTTAAATAATTAATCAGTTTTAAACAAATATCGGAGATAACTTAGAAAAAAAATGACAAATTGTTATCATCATGGAATGGTTGTTAACAAGAAAAAACCAATGGATATGATCCTTATTTACTATGCGAGAGACGGTGGTTTTCTGCAGTCATTTAGTGGCGATTTTCGTAACGCAGCTAAAGGGTAAGATTGCGGCGGTTTGTGCGTGTGTTTTGTTTTTGTTTTTATTACTTTTTATTTGGGTACAAGTTTGCAAATTTAGACTAGCTACTTTAATAATTAACGGAAGATGTTGATAATTTTTCTCAAATAATGTTGCATGAACAACTAATGAATGTTATTATGTATAATATAACTATATTGTAAAATAAGTGCAATTTATAGTAATTTAAAAAATATTATAATATACAACCCCAAAATACATTTATTTTCAATAATTGTATATATTGCGCTTTGATAATTTTTTAATAAAAAATAATATATCAAACCTAAACATTAAAAAAAAAGGTTATTAATTAAATAGTTTTAGATAACATTCATTATTATTATTATTATTATTATTATTATTATTATTATTATTATTATTATTATTATTATTATTATTATTATTATTATTATTATTATTATTTTACAATTCTTCATTTTGTTTCTCAACTTTTCAACACGTAATAATGGTTTTGCTACCCGTCTCGAGTAGTGTTTAATTTGTTTATCCTTAAAAGTTAACGAAAAATTAACAGACATAATTATGAGCACGACGAAAAGCTCTCCAACAATAATGATGTGATGAAAGAACAAGAAAGTTTAGTAGTAGTTTCCATACTAATTTAATTAGTTCATCAACTTTTTTTTTTTATGTGCAATCCATTTCCTATTTTTGGTGCCAAGAATGTGCACACAGACCGTACGTATCTTGTTATTTCGGCATCCACATTATAACCAAAACCCTTAACAATCCTCAATCCGTTCACATTTTGTTTTCTTATTTAAGGAAAAATTAAAAATTAAAAAAATTGAGAGTGAATACACAAAACCCCCCTCCCCCAAACCTAATTTGTATTTTTTTTCAAGTTTGTGCTCATATCCAATAATGGAAAGGCAAAATTCTACTATGAATCTGAATGTGGCAACTACGAGGGCGAAGACAACAGAGACTTTCCCTACAAGCATTTATCGGGTTCCTTCTCGCAAACTCGAGGAATTCAAAAGTCACAAGAATGTCAACATACAAGAAAAGAGGTTGTTGCATGATGAATCCGCCAACATACACTGTTTAAAGGAATGTGTGGCGTCATTGGTATGCATAAAGAGGCTCTCCAAGGTGGTTTCGTTGCCTTATTTCGCCGATGATGACAATGGAGAGAAGTGTGCACAATATATTGAGGATCACAAAGATTTTCAAGAAAAGGCGAAAGGTGCTGAAAGGAATAATAGTGGTGGAGAGCCACAAAGAGAAAGTGATGGCTATGATAAAATAAATGTAAAGCATGAAAATAATAACGACGACAAAAACGATGAAGAAGATTGTAATAAATATTTTGTACGTCTAGATTGTTAGTCACTAAGTTTTAGAATTTATTGCATTGAGAAGGAGGAAGAAAAAGAAGATAACGAGAAAGAGGAAGAGGAAAAAGAATAAGAATGTGAGTATATAGTAAATTAAATTTGCGTGTCTCTTATAATAATTAGTAGATAATTAGGTTAAATTTTGGAAATTTAAGATTATTGAAAAATGCAGTTATTAATGAAGAAGAAGAAACTGTGGATGAAATGAAGTTAGTGCAACAGCCAGCTGGGAAGACATCCAATATTGATGATGAAAGTGTTGATGAAAGCATTGAAGCATCGCAAAACTCTAACATGGTAATAACTTCAATTTAGTTAATTCTTAAAATATTTTGATATTACGATAATTTTGAATAAGTTAATATTTTTACAAAAGAGTAAATATTCACTCCGGTCCTGATCATTTTTAATTTGGACAAGCCCACCCTTAATAATTTGAAAATTCCAATTCAGCCCTCAACCATTTAAAAATTGGTACAAATAGGCCCTTAAAATTGATTCATGAGGTTAGGATTTAGGGTTGATAAACCGGTTTTAAGTGCCTATTTGTCCCAATTTTTAAATGATCGAGAGCCGGATTGAAATTTTTGAATCATTAGGGGTGGACTTGTCCAAAATGAAAATGGTCAAGAGCCACATTGGGTGTCTACTCTTTATAAAATTTACAGACAATTTTACAATTTTATAACACTTGAATATATATATATATATATATATGTATATATATAGTCATAATTTTATTTGACAGAATTGTTCTCTTATTGCTTCAGCTTGCTGCTGAAATGGAAAAGCCATTAACAAGGATGAGTTCGAAGAAGAAAATACTTAGTAAGATCAAATTCAGCAAGATGAAGAATCTAAACGTTAATAAGATCAAGAACCGGATCACCAACCCATTTTTTAGCATTTCCCAAGAACGAAAATTGTTTATTTATTCTTTCACCTAAATAATGCATGATTTGGTTTTTAATTTCTTCTAGCTATCTATCTTCATGGATTAAAAGATTAGATATATTCAACACCATCTATTAAAATCAAGACAAACATAAACTTTGCCTAGCTTAGTGCTTACGGTGGTTTTTTATGTACGTAATCACCTTTTTAGGTTATAGTAATGTATGTTTAGGATATAATAGAAAATCCGTTCAAATAGCTTAAAATTATCTTATTTAGCATTTATTAATTACTGTTAGTATAATTATGTAATTTTAAATGTAATAATAAATATGTAATTGTATATATATTATAGTATCAAAATTATAAATATTAAACTATACCAAAAAACTTTAGTTATTATTAGGGTTATCAAACGGACGAGTTAGCATGCGGGTTAAACGGGCTAGTTCGTTTATGCCTAATTTATATACGGTTTAGAATTTTTTAACTCCACTCCTTTATAGGAAGCACAACGGGTTAAACGGGTAAGACAATTTAATTAATTATTTATTTATTTTCAAAAAATTAAACAAAAAATTCATTTATAATTTTTTTTTTAGAAAAATTAAAATAAATAAATGAATCAATCCGATGTTAGTCCGCCAATAATTTAGACGAATAAATAAGACAACCCATTTAATCCATTTTTACGGTGGCTCTAGTTATTATCTTCTTAGTATTATCGTTGAATTATCGAGTAAGTCTTTTTATTTGTCCTTGTAAATGACATGGCTAAGGTTGATCTATTAAAAAAGCCAATTTCTTTTTTGCTAGAAATAAAGCCTTTAATTTACCGTGGTAAAAGATATCTATTTAATATTTATAAGTTGTGTCAGATGATTAGCTATGTTTTTTGATAAGTACTATTGTTGCCATAATGATTTGATGCAAAAATTAAATTTATCATAAACGTTATTTTTTCTCAAAATTACCATATAAATTTCAATTTCACATTAAAAATATCAAAATTAAATTGTGTTGACAAAATTATCCTTTATTCCCCTTATAATCATAAATTACAATTATTATTATTTTAAAAAAAAAAAAAAAAAAACCATGGGGCTCATCATCGAGCCCCAACCTTCTCCCCCAAATCAATAGTACTTTTCTCCCCAACCATGAAATCTAATATTACAAACAAACATGGTTAACAAGAGTAATAGCAGCAAGAATATGTATGTACATATTCGAAATATAAACAATGTGCTAAACAATTAAGAAGAGATTCAGACCAATCAATCATTCCCGTTGGAAAATAAGGGAAGACCTAAAGCGCCAATTTGTTACAAGAACTCCAGCCTCAGCATCTTCATAAGCTCGTTCGTTGCTTCACTAACCGCTCTGATTTTCTCATTTTCTTGTTCACAAAAGTTGGCACCGAAACCTAGTTAGGTGGCGGCGAATCCACGCACGACCCTGTGTATGGTCTGCCAATTAAATCCGTCGGACAGAACCCCACCGCCTCAGCGGTGGTGGTGGTCTACTCAATTTTGAAAAGCGGCGTGGTTGGGTTAAGGGGGTGCCGGTTGGGGTGCATGTACATGATGGTACTCCAAGAAAGAATCTGTCTTTAATAATGGGGAGATGACTACCTTCAAAATGGGAAGATGCAGAAAGATAGATTATGAGCGCTGTTAATAAAAATGGTGTTTTCATCACATCCCTTTTTCTCAATTCTATATTTCTCTGGAATTTGATGCTAACCATGTTTGTGTTTGGGATTCAATCTGATCTTTCTTTTTTTTTTAAAAAAATAACATAAATATAAAATAAAGCAATTAATTATCTATAAATAAAATAAAAATTAATTAACAATAAAAGATATAGGGGTAAAATGATAAAAATGATTTTTTAATTAAAAAAATAAACCTTTGTGGTAATTTTGATAAAGAAAAAAGGTTTGGGACTAATTTAATTTTAACCCCAAACCTTTATGGTAAAAAAAGTAATTATCTCTATGTTTTTCCAATATAATTGTGTAAAATTAAATGCATATACGTAATGTCATTAAAAAAATTCACATATATAGTGATAATATTTTAGGTGATAAATGCATATTCACAAGGTTCTTTTCATTATTATAAACATTCTAGTGCTCTTAATCATTACTTAATTAATTAGTTAATTAGTGCTGATAATTTTTTACCACCTTAATCACTATCAACTAAGTCATCAGAGTACACACTTAGGATCCATTTGATAATGTCGTGGCTCAAAAAAAGTGGCTGAGCTCTTTGGGCTCTCATAAAGTAGATCTCGAAAAGCCATCGCATAATCATTTCGTAAAAGATCTCAAAATTGGCTCTCAATAAGCAGGAGCCATATATATAGTGTTTGGTAAAAAATGATTTTTATTAAAATTTAAGGTTAATGTCATTTTGCTTTTCAAAGACCTAGAGTCAGTCTGAAAAGCTATCCGGCAAGTGCTCTCAAAAATACTCCGGCTCTTAAAAATCAGAAGCAAAAATTCCTTGACAAACGCAAAAAGATGACTCCTACTCTAAAAGTACAGTAACACTTGATCGAAAAGCTTTATCAGACCCACCCTTACAAAAGTGCTTTACTATGATAAATTGATAGTGTGTGAAAATTTAATATTTTTTAATTGTAAACTTTTACCCATAATTTAAGATAAAAGATATTTCAAATTATTATATTCTAAAATACGTGGGAGATTTTTTTAAATTATTATATATTGGATGGGATGCATACTTTTGCAAAAATATGAAACTTCTTTAGCAAATGTAACAAATATGGAAACGTTATTCATGTTTAATTTTCTTTAGCGCAAGTAACTATGCAATTCAGTAACCATGGTAATTCATAACTTCCGATCTCCTTTAAACCTAATTTTAATGTCATATTTGTGCATTTAAATATGTTATTTGCACATAAAATTTAGTCATTACATAAATATCTAAGTATTTATACAGATACACGCATATATTATTTAAGTCATTTTAATATATATTTTATAATTTAATTAAAATTCAGCCAACAATTAAAATTGAATGTTTTTTTTTTCTTTATGTTTCAGATGTTATATTTTTAAGTTTCAGATGTTCTGTTTTTAAAAAAATATAAAATTGACTGAAATTTCTTTAGGTTTCGGATGTTCTATAGCTTTCATTTGGATGTTTTATAAACAGTAATTTCGGATGCTCTATTTTTTATTGGCTAATTTATTAGTTAGAAAATTATTGGTTACCTATACTTTTTCAATTTAATATACATTTTATACTTAATAGCTAAATTTTAATATACAAATTACATCATTCTTGGGTTTTATACCAATGTTAACTAATATGATAGTATAAAAAATATTTTAGATATAGCATTGATTAGATAATTCAGTTATTGATAGTATAATACTATTTTTTTGGGTGACCATAATACTATTCTTATATCCATATCAAAATTAATTAGCACCGCTTCTAAATAGTAATATTGAATTCTATTTGTAACAAAAAAAAAACACATTGAATTTTACTTACTCATACTGGTAATTTTTTTTTTCTCTCTACGAGTAATGTTTAAAATAAGATTAAACATCAACTCAATCCCCCTGATTATTTGGAATTTGAAGACAGCGTCATTATTGATTATAAGATTTCAAATCAATTCTTGAGGAAATAAAAAATTTGACATACAGCGTCATTATGTTGGCTAATGATAATTATAATGACTTGTCAGTTTATATGTGATGTGTGTCGATTTGCTATTTGACACTATTATGTGATATACCAAACATAAGTTAACAAATTATTATGGCTATTCTTTGACAACTTGATACGAGGGTTAATCTGTTAAATTTTTGTATTTTGTCAATAGTTAATTTAGAGTTTTATAATTATTGGGGCTGTATTTGGTTGGTGGATATGTCTCTCTAATATGCAGACATGGTAGTATACGTCTAATATTTAGTTAGTTAAGATACAAAATATTGTAAAACACGAGTATACATGGATATACACAAAGGTGTCTATCTAATATCGAGTTTATGACTTGGACAAAATTTACAATCATTTTCACACTTTAATTTAATTTGTGTTTATGTATTCATCCTTTTTCACTTCACCGTAATGACGACCAATTGTTTTGATAATTTTGTGTAAGCATAGATCTTTTATTCTTTTACAATCACTAGAATTCTGCCCGCGCGGTATTTTTTTATCACACTTTAATGAATTTTATAGATTTGTACTTTAAGAAATGTTTAACTTTATCACTTATAATTTAACTCGTAAATCATACATCCTATATCATATAGGCTATATCAAAACTGACTCACATTGACCCTAAAAATCAATTCCTGAACCCTAAATCCTAAACCACAGACCCTAATCCATACGTCGTAATTCATAAACCATAAACCCTAAACATTAACTGTCTTACTTAGATCCTAAATTCCTGCCATCTCTATATATAGTGCATTATTATTATAAAGAGGAGATTTTTAAATACATAAATAATAATAATATAACATAATATTATTATTATCTTGTAACTACTATAATATCATTATAAATTTATAATTGAAAAATAGAATTTCTATTTATTTGTCTTTATTTATTTGTGTTTTAGATTTCCTCTAATATTTTTCAAATTCAAAATTTATTATTTTAAAATTTTAGTGTTTTTTGTTTTCATTCTTTGACAATTATCAAGCAATTATGCTAGATATTTGTCAAGCCATGAAACTTAGTGCTCTCCTTTTAATAAAGAGAAAGATTGTTTCTTGTCTTCATTACTTGACACTTGTCAAGCAATTATGCTAGACACTTGTCAAGCAATGAAACTTAATGCTCTTTTTTTATATATAGATAGAGGTAGATAGATATTTTAAATTTCAAATTCAAAATTTATTAAGTTTAAAATTTTAGTATTTCTTATTTTCATTGTTTGATAATTATCAAACAATTATTATGTTAGACACTTGTCAAGCCATGAAACTTAGTGCTTTCCTTTTAATAAAAAAGAGAGAGTGTTTCTTGTCTTTGTTACTTGATACTTGTCAAACAATTATGCTAGATACTTGTCAAGCAATGAATTTTAATACTCTCCTTTTATATATATAGGTAGAAGGTAGATTTATTATTTATTATTATTTAAATGTTAAAATAGTGGTCAAAAGAAATTAGTATAAATAACGCTTCCAAAATGGCATCGGTCACCACCACTCACTCCCACTGCAAGCCAGTGTCTGTGTGAAAGACTGAAAGAGAGAGAGAGACACAAAGAAAGCAAAAAAAAAGACTGAACCTTTATTCTCACCTTCTTCTCCACACATCCCAACAAGGTCACTCTTCTTCACCTTCTTCATCACGTTCTTTTTTTTTCCCTTTCTTCTTTATTCCTCTTCAAAAAAAAAAAAAAATCTTAACGACCAACCAATAATAATATAATAATAATAGTAATTTAATTAATTAGTTAATTACTTAATTATGCAATTGTAATTAACTAATTATTCTTGTTTGTATTGTAATTTTGTTCTCTAATCATCATTTCTCTAGGTTTTTGACATTACTTAGGGTTTTGTTCTTGTTTGTTTTGGGAAATTTGATTCTTGAAGAAGAGGAAGAAGAAGAAGAAGAAGGATGATAGACTTTGCGCGCGTGCAGAAGGAGTTGGTGGAATGCGGCAAAGACGCTGAGGGATCGGGAATCAAGGTCACGCCGAAATCCGATAACCTCGTTCTTCTCCTCGGAACCATTCCCGGTCCAATCGGAACCCCTTACGAAGGCGGCGTCTTCAAAATCGACATCACATTGCCAGGTAGTAACCTATCTTCATTCAATTTTCCCCCAATTCAATTGCTCTTCATTGTGTTGTTCAATTGTTTGTTCTTGTTGTTGCAGAGGGATACCCGTTTGAACCACCAAAGATGCAGTTTTCAACCAAAGTCTGGTAGGAAAATCAAAATGTGTTCTATATATATGCATATATTTGAAAGTTCCTTTCTCAGTTTGGAAAGAAAGAAAAATCCAGGAAATTTGGAAAGTAATAAAGTAGGGAATTGCATTGAATTTGTAACTTTCATTGTAAGTGAGTGAGCTCTATCTGTAATTAATCACTTGCTTTCTCGCTTTAGAGGAGTTAGATCGTCGGGGTTTAGGGTTCGGTTTGGTTTGGTTAGTGTATAGAGATACCCAGATAAAGCAAGATACCTTAGGACTAAAAATACAAGGTTTAGAAGGAAGGATATTAGTGTGACTCAGTTTCAGTGTCCTGTCTCACATTCTGAATGCACCCATAAGCACTGATAAATGTAAGCATGGTAATGCATTAGGGTGTGCTTGCGAGTTTTGATTTTGGAGGTAAGAAGAGCTTGAAGGGTAAAGTGTTGTCTTTTTTATTCTTAAGACCCGTCCCTTTTCTCCATTTTCCTCCAAAATCAATACTCGACGAACATATATATATTCCTTTGGTAGGGATAGGCTCGGGTGTTGTTCTTGCTACATAGTGGTTGTCATTTGTCAATGTGCAGATGCAAATCATTGTGTTTTATTGTTTGGCATTTGGTTTGTAGAGTGGATATGTCATCCATAAGAGTATAGTTAGAGCTTGGATTTGGAAGATGAGCTCTTTTAAAACCAATATCTTTGAATATTTATGCAATTGTCAAAAGGTTTTGAGATAGAAGTTATTCGGTTTCAATTTCGTTATTGATGCCGCCTATGCAACTTCTCGTAACCTGTTAGAGAAATCACCATATGCTGATCATTTTTCATAAAGTAGAGTGGGAGAATCTGGCATAATATGTTGAGATATTATTGCTGACACCCTTATGTGCAACTTTCATTGATTATTGAGCATCAGGGATATATTTGTCACATTCCTATCAATGTTATCTCAAATTTGGATAATATTGAGACATTGAGTAATGAGTTATAATAATTGCAAGTACACAGGTACTGTGGCAAACTCGTGGTTTCATTTGCCTCTGCGGGTTTACACAATTGTCCCAAGGTTTTGTTGCTAGGGTTTTCCATCTGTTTTGATTTTGTGTTTTTGATATCAAGTTATCAACGCAAGGCACAAGCTGATTTTAACCAACTAGAGAAGCATCACATATTGTTCCTTTTCATAAAATAGCATATGGTAATGTAGCATTTCATCTCAACATATATTGATATTGTGAGTTCTGTATCTTAATCTCATGTTTTTATCTCCCTGCCCCTGGTTCTCATTGATTGTTTAACTTGCAAAATGCATTCTTAATGTTTGATGCTTTTTTCGAATTTGGAGAATAGCAAGTTATAATATTATAAGAAGTAATCAGGCTCTACGGCAAACTCAAGGTTTCAGTTGCTTTATCATTGACTTTGTATAATGAGAAATTCTCATTCATGATGAATGCAGCATTAATGGGTTGCCATATGAAAATACCTGTTTCGGTTAATTGACCCTCCATTTTGTTGTGTATGTTACATCTTGAAGGCACCCTAATATCAGCAGCCAGAGTGGAGCTATTTGCTTGGACATATTGAAGGATCAATGGAGCCCTGCGCTCACTTTGAAGACTGCGCTTCTTTCTGTGCAAGCTCTTCTTTCTGCTCCTCAGCCGGATGATCCTCAAGATGCCGTTGTGGCACAGCAGGTCTGAACTAATTCTTTTGTTGTTGTTGTCTCTACTAAAGAAATCTTTCTTGTCGTATTGAAGACTGTTATACTTCTATAGAATGCTGCTAGAAAAGTAGAAAACTTCTCTTTAACTCTTTGTACTTTTGGCTAGTTGAATCATTTTAACCTTTTGTCTATCTATGGAAAATGCAGTATCTGAAAGACTATCAGACGTTTGTTAACACTGCTCGCTACTGGACAGAAAGTTTCGCCAAGCCCACTTCTCTCGGGATTGAAGATAAGGTACCAAGCTTAATGTGTTTATGTTATTAGAATGTGGATGCACGTTATTGAGCTTATTTAATTGGTTGTATCAATGTGAAATTTTTGCTTACATTGAAAGCGATTCTTCATTTGTTTCTTACGTGGTCCTGTTTTGAATACATTGGCAGTTAATTCAATGCTCTATGAATGCTTGTATTTGCTGGCCATTTTTTCATTTAACACTTCACTAAGAAAAAATTATCTTAATCTAGTTTATATTTTTTGTACCAGATAGTTCTCTTATGAGGGTTTTATTAGAAAGTTATTGAACATGTAGGTTTTATCTATGATGAATCTGCTGTTGATATTATATAATCTTATACCAATGGAGTGTTTTTTATTTGTTTGGGCATAACGACAATTTGTCTTAGACAAGAACATTTAAGCTACTTTCCGTAATTTCCATTTCTACAATTACTCTGAATCTGTTATGAGTTATGACATTATGTAGCTTTAATGTTTGATCTCAGCTGCAATTTCTATTCAACTTGGTACAGGTACAGAAACTCATGGAGATGGGGTTTCCCGAAGCTCAAGTAAGGAACATTTTGGAAGCTGTTGGCGGCGATGAAAACTTGGCTCTTGAAAAGCTGCTGTAGCCCGTCGCCTGTTGTGAAATATCGACCGAATCATTTTGATCTTGGTGAAGTTTAGAAAGATATGTTCACCATTGAATGCCTGAACCATTATAGAAACAAAGGATCAATTGAATATAAACCTATATAAATTTAAATTGAGCCAAATCTGATAGGGTTTTTTTGTATCTGCTTCTTCCCCCCCTTCCCCCTTTGAAACTTTGGTACTAGAGATTTTCTTTGTTATAATAGAATGTATGAAACTCACTACCTTAATTGAAAAGTTTATCCTCCATGGATGAATTGTTAATTGAGATTGTTCATGGTGTATTAATATTAAGCAAGTTATCAACAAGAAGAAAGAATGAAGAATGGTAATGTTTTAGATGTATGAAGTTTAGCTTAGGGAATCATGCATGAAGATAGCATATAATTGAATCATGCTTTCACTCACTCATTATTCATTGCATAGCCAAAGTTCTTTCAATAGCAATAGCCAAAGTTTTTTTTTTTTTTTTTGATCAACAGCAATAGCCAAAGTTAATCATCGCAAGTTGGCACACATAGATGAGGCTCTGTAGGATTCGAAGAATTGGTCATTGGGTTTTCGGCTCATTGGATACCCGATGCTTATAAAAAATGCAATAAAACTCTAGGCTTCTAGAAAGAAATAAAACCCATTAAATTAAAGAAGAAAAAAGTTAAACAAAATATAGAAAGTTGACCCATTTAACAAAAAAAGTCTAATAGAATGAGGTTCCTTTTTCTTAGTTTTTATTTTGGGTATGACTTTGACATTCTAAAACTTGAAGTAGTTGTCAATTGAGTAAGGCTAACCAAGTTTAAAAATAGGGATAATCAAATTGTTTCTATTTTTAAACCCAAAAACAGTTTCTATTTTAAAAAATAATTGTGGTCATTAGACGGAATAATTGTGAATCTCTTGTCACATCATTTCAATAAAACCAAGTTCAATAAAAAATTAAAAATGCTAATAGTCAAACTCTATTTCTTTAGTCATCACAATCATTCATGAAATGTTAAGATAAAAATAACATTTTCAAGATTAACAAGTCTCTAAAGTCTGAACTATTTTCATATAAATTCTATTATTATTATTATTATGGAAAAAAATCGATAGATCATCCAATTAGGAGGATTGATGAGATGGAAGGTGGAAGAGATGAAAGGGAGATGAAGACTTAAGAAAACCATCCATGAGATAGTCAAACAAAATCTACATGTAAACGCTCTCTCGGTAGACATGATACATAATAGAGCTTAATATCGTCGTTTGATCTATGTAACCGATTAGTAGGACAATACTTTGTTGTATTATTATTATTATTATTATTATTATTATTATCTTAGAAGAGCCGGTTAAAATTCATCAACTTAAATTAATTGAATTTTTAATAATAGAATTTAGATACAAATAATAATATTATTATATGGCCTAAGAAAATAACAGAAGTTGAAGTTGACATTCAATTCAACAATTGAAATTCCGACGCCATTTGTTTTCAATTCATGCGTTCAACAAAATTATACATGTTTCGTTGGCTTCTTCAAATTTCTTCCAATCAAATTAAAATAATAATAATAATAATAATATTATTATTATCCTACAGTTTTACCAACTGAAACATAAACTCCAATAAAACTAGAGATTTTGTGTTAGATTCCAACAAATGGAAGGTTAAGGCATAATTAACTAGAAATTAAAGGTATAATATAATTGGTATAAGACTATCTCAAGTAGATAAATTTCCTTCATTTCTAACAACAATAAATATGAACCTAATAATAGGCTATTATTTCAACGAAGGAAACAATTTTTTAATCCTAGTGATTTGGACTCTTGTTTGTCACTTTCCAATCCAATATAATAATAATATTATCAATAAGATTAAATTGCTCAGTTAGTCTTTATATTTTAAAATTTAAATAAATTTATAATTAATTTTTTATACCAATTTTAAATTTATAATTAAATCTGTACTAATTTAAAAGCATTTTAACTTCAATGGAATATATCGAGACATATATTTTCTAGTGATGTGAGATTAATTAAAATCTTTTTGTAAAATTTATCATTAATAAAGATTTAATTATAAATTTAAAATTAATATAAAAAATCCAATTGAAAATTTTTAAAATATAGAAATCTAATTATAAATTTTGAAGAAATCTTAGAGACTAATATAATAATTTAAGCCAGTAATAACTATGTTCAATAATTATGGAGAGGGAAAAGTGCTTTTTATATATAGAATTAGAATTAAGAATGAAATAAATAAAAATATGATAGCTATTTTTTTTCTGGTGTCTAAAATATGATAGCTATGATGTCCTTTGACCTTTGTGTTTTTATCTTGAAAATGTAAGGTACTTACAAATTACGCTATTAATTATTATTTTTATCTTGACCTTTGTGTTTTTATCTTGACATTAATTATTATTTTTTTCTTTTTGCCAACTAACTTTGGACTATGATGGGCTGATGGCTGTGAGTCTCTGATTTTTGGACATTGGAAAAAAAAAAACTTTGGCTATCATTTTCATTGCTTCTTGTTGGATCGGATTTTCTTTAATTTGCTTTATGTCTCTATATATGTTTTTCTTTACTTTCTCATAAACTTCAAATGTACAACATTCAAACCATTTTGGGTAAGCATATTTATTCCATATATATGAAAAAATATGACACGAAAAGAAAAATTAACTACTAAATATTTGTGTATTTATATACATCCGGTCATACTATGTATATACAAAAATTATGCTACCAAACAATTGTTATATTTAAATATGTATTTGATATTATTATTATTTTGATTATTTTAAAGAAAAATATTCTAGACCCGATAGATTTGATTTTTTCTAATATCTGATTATTTGGTTCAAAAAAAATATAAAAGTCAATATATATAACCATACAGAAATACATGATGATTGATTAATTTGGTGATTATTTTTTTATACTTTTCATATTTTATCGCATATTTTATGAATAGTTTTTATGTCCTTTTAATATAATTATTAGGGACTTAGGTTGTTTTTTCCTAAAAAAAATTATAATCTTTAATTTCTTGTAATTACGTTGGATGGCATCTTTTCAAGATTTTTTTAAAATAAAATAAATATATTATTTATCAAAATAAATAAATTTTGAAAAGTTTATTGATTTGTGTAGTTTTACTAGTGCCGCAACAATTGCCATGGGCCCAAGTTGGTGCAGTCATACAGGCTCAGGTCGTGTCACTGCGAAAGAAAATGTTGTCTTGGCAACGCGTGCACACGTGACTCGAGAAACGAGTCAGTTACGCAACCTTAGGTTACGGCATTAGGTCAAAACAAGCCCACCAACACAGCTTGCGTCATTGGCCCAAAATTGTGCCTATGTAAATGGCAATGGCACTACTCTCCCTTTATTTACCTTTTTGTGTTTTTTGGGTTGTTGGGAGAGTGAGTGTTGGCCAAAAAAGTAATTTTTGGTCTTGTAAAAAAAAGAGTGTGTGTAGTTCTAAGAAAAATCGCCTGAGGCGCGGAGCTAGACGCACCCCCTTCATACACTCTGGGGACATTAATAGGCTGAACAAGACTTTCCATGTTATCGGCACCTTAGGATTCCAGTAAGTTTGCACCCATGTGCCTCACATAGTACCCATGATGTGTACTCAGAGGAGCCCAACCGTTGTTGGGGTCGTTCAGCGCCGCTTTGATAGTCTGTGATCTGTCTGAAATGATCATGATCACATGCTACAAAGTGACGTGCCTTTTTAAGTTGGGGAGGAAAAAAGTCTACGACTCAGTGGATTTATACTCAACAAGGACGAATGTTATCGGCAATATGTTATCATTGTCGTCTTGAGCCACCACAATAAGTAACACCCAACCATATTTTTCATACAAGTGGGTCCCGTCAATGCATATGAACGACTTGTAGTGCTTGTACCCTTCTATGCACAAGGGAAACAACCAGAACACCTTATCGCCATTGGGACCCTTAGATAAAGAACCATACTCTCCAAGATAGTCTGAGTCGGAATCAGAGTTGCCCATTTTCGCTTCCACTTCTTCCCCAGCTAGTTCTGCAATGCAGAGCGGAGTTGCATGAACAGGTGGTCTATTGGGTTGTGGAACACTTGGACCTCCTGTTTCAGCGGCCACAACCAAAAACTCCATAATAATTTCAACCATTAGTCGTCAGTGACATTCGAAGGTTACACAGATATGTTCATCGTTCAATAGCCGCACTAGCATCCACATCGGTCTCCTATTTGACTGTGGTGATAAGAAGCGATAACCAACCTCCGTTATATCCCTGAATCGACCGCCAAGATTAGATAACATCACCTATTGCAGTTCCTGCAAAGTGATGACCATGGGATGCTGGAATACCACAAGTGATTTACATTGGAAGCAAATACCATCTCGTGGTAGTGAGTGACCCTATTAGGATATAATTGGATGAAAAATATTTCATCCATGACCACTAGTTACAAAACAGTTTACTTCAATTTTTTTTTTTGAAGCAAGAAGTTATTGAGAGAGAAGGAAGATAGATTTGAAGGAATGTGTTAGCAAATGAGCACCTTATAATAGAGCTTCGCTAAGCTAGTGCTGCAACCGCGAGTAGTATCCATGTCACAATTCGACTGGAATGCCACGAGAAGTCACTACCACTTCTCATTAGTGACGCGTAAACGTGTGAGTGCATCAAATTGGGCCCTCGGCCACCGGTCATGACACTAGTAACAATGTTTAAACCGGTAGATTTTGTAAAATTTATTTATTAGGATAAATAATGTATTTATTTTATCTAAATAAAAAATATCCTTCTTTTGAAGTAACATATTATGTTTTCTAAATAACAAAATCTGTTTCCCGTTTCTTCTCATCAACTATTATAGGTTGACATATTCTTTTTTTTTTCTCTTTTTATTTCACCATCACAAGACAAGAAGACAAGGTTCGTTTCTATGGTTGATTTGATATTTCATCTTTATCCACATGCGTGTATATATATATATAACCGAAGGCATCTAAGTGTCTTTTTTTTTTACAATAAGTTTAATTTCTTAGATTCATAAGGATATAGTTTTTTTTAGGACCAAATGTGAAAGGGAGACATAATTATTTTATTTAATTTTATTCATTATATTAATATTGTTGTTGTGCATTACTAGATAGATGTATGCAACTGTTCTTGTTGCGATCGATAAAACTATAGCATCTACCATACATGGACCATAGTTCATGTTCTCATGATTATTGCTGCTGGTATTATTATTATATTATTGGTGTATTATTATTAGCTTCTGGTTTTTTCATTACTATTATTCATCGTACTTTTCTTACATGGTGAGTATATATATGGCGTGGAAGCTTATCCAAAAAAATTAACCACAAATTAATCACCATGTATAGAAATATATTTTTAACACTACAACAAATCTAAGAGATTGCGGTGGGTTTCATACCAAATTGGCGATTTTGTCAACAGTCACATATATGTATGCCAAAAAATGTTTCGCAGCGGTTTAAGAGTCACCGCTATATGCCAATGAAAAATTCAACATTAATTTTTTTCGAGCAATTTATGAACCGCTGCTAAACATCACTTATTGGAAACATGAGTTTATATTGAATCGGTTAGGATTTGTAAATTGTACTCATACATAGTAGAGTGCCCTAGCAATGTTATTTCATTACACTAAGAAGCTCCATCTTTTAATTTGGTAATGAGAAAGTTAGCTCGAAGGGATTTGTATCCGAGACAAAAGGTCTAAGTTCTTTCAGCTTGTTCTCGATGAAGCTAGTCCGACATTTAATACATATAATAAAATTAGTTATATATATATAGAAGTTTCTATAATAGGCAAGTTATGCGATACAAATTTTTATTATTTATATTTTTTAATAAGAGGTCTAATTAAGTTGTGATTTATATTTTATCAATTATTTATAAAAATAATTTTATTAATTGTATAAATTGATGTGATTACTTTTTAGTTAATTAAATTTGAGTTATATGAAATATTATATTTAACATTTAAATATTTTTATTATAATTTTATATAATTATTCACGTTTGCTTAATATATTTTTAAAAATATATTTTTTCAAAAAATTTTATTTTACAAAATTATACAAAAATTCAAAACATATGCTTTTTTTAATCATTATTTTACCATAAAAATTATCTTAAAATTATTAAAAAATATATTGCTTCAAACATATTAAAAAGAATAAATTATGAACATGCATAAATATATAGGTAAGATTTTTTTTTAAAAAAAAAATCATTTCATGGCGATTTTAACAAGAATTGTCGCTAAATTCCCACAACGTTTATGTGTCGCAGCGATTGCAGCATCAACCACCGCTAAATCCCCAAAACAGTTGAGAAAGGAATTTATCTAATGGCGGTTGGAGACTAATTGCCGTAAAATTAAAAAATTTAGAAGCACATGGTACAAATGGTTGCAAAAAATCGCCACCAATGGTTGTTTAGCAATAGTCTAAGAAAGTCATCACTATAAAATCGTCCCTATTTATCGAAATTGCTGTGGTGATGACATGTTATAAAAAAAAATTTATTATATTTTGTGTGTACTAAAAATTAATCACCAATTAATAATGGTATAAAAGATGTATTTAATATTTTACCAAAAAACGTATTATTCCACTGTTTACTTTAATTTGCATATATATTTCGATGGCGACAAAATGAGAGGGATTTTGTAAAAATCTTAAGTGTAGTTATATATCCTAATGACTTCAAAGGATCGGAAGTCTATTTTAAAATAAATGTGTTGTATATATGTATTAAAAATACATTATCATTTCTAATCATAAATGATAGATATTTCTAATCATTAAAATATAATATAAGTTTCCCAAATAAGTGTTTTTTCCAATCAAATTTAACTAAGTTTCTCTAACAAACGCGTATTTTAAAAATAAAGTTTTCTCTCACATAAAAAAGCGCGTCATTCTCAATCACGCTTCTTTTTTTTTATATATTTTTGTTGTGTTTCATATCATCATTAAACTCATTAATATTCATCCATTTTCATTGCGGAAACATTCCTCAATTCATTCATAGTTTCTTTTTAGTCATTATAATATATTTGAGTACATTTAAGTGGTAAAAATGATGGTGATGATTATGATGGTGATGATGAAAAAGAAGATGATAATGATGAAGAAGAAGAAGACGAAGAAGAAGAAGATGGATGTCTAGGCGTGCTTTTGATTTTTCATGAAAATCTGGTTCAGTCCTTCATAAAAATTCGCTTCAATTTTTCTTGAAAATTCGGTTCGGTTTTTTTTCTTTTTAATGAAAATCCACTTAGGCATGCTTCTGATTTTCATGAAAATTCGGTTCAGTTTTTTCAATTTTTCTTGAAAATCCGGTTCGGTTTTTTAATGAAAATCCACTTAGGCGTGCTTCTGATTTTCATGAAAATTCGGTTCAGTTTTTCATGAAAGTTCGCTTCAATTTTTTTTGAAAATCCGGTTCTGTTTTTTAATGAAAATTCACTTTGTTTTTTTTCGAAATCCAGTTCAGTTTTTCATGAAAATTCGCTTCATTTTTCCTTGAAAATCTGGTTCAGTTTCTAGAAGTAGAAGAAAAAGAAGAAGACAACGACGACAACGACAACAACAACACCACCAACAACAACGTAACAATGAAGGAGGAGGAGGAAGAAGTGAAAATGGAAGAGGAAGAAAAAGAAGATGACGATGGCGGCGGCAGCAACAATGGCGGTAGCGATGGCAGCAACGATGACAATGTAGTAGCAGAACGAAGAAGGAGTAAGAAGAGGATGAGTTGCAAAGAAACGGGGAAGGAGAAGTTCGTGATTTCAAATTTTTGGAGTTGAATTCACGTACGCGCCAGGTGAGAGTAGGATAAAATGACTTGATTGTGACTTGATAAAATACGTGTATGTGTAGTATTACTGTTATCTAAAATATTCACTAAGATCAAACAAATTAAACAAACCGCTGATTTTAAATGATTTTATAAAACAATCTTAATATTTAATGAGTATAAAGCTAATTCTAATTGATATATCTTTTGCAATAATACAACGCATACATGTATTTATACATCCATCTCAACGAAAGTCATTATTTTTTTTGTTATAACTTAAATTTTATATGCTAAACTTTACTATCTTTAATTGGCGCGTAAACCTATTAAGTGTGAAAGCACATAAATGAAGGCTTTTTTACTCATTTGCGCAAGAGAAAAGTTTTAATTCCCCAAATGCGCATACTGTATTTTATTTCCAAAAATACGCATTAACATTTCGCCTGCTCCACCGGTGAAATGAATTTTAGCTTCACTTCGCCGAAGCCAAGGGAGAGATGGCCACCTGCTACACCTGCGCCCATATCGCCTGCGTCAGAAGGGAGTTGGGCACTTCCATTTCGCCGACCTCAGAAACAAAATGGGGAACGCTAGCGTCCACTTCGCTTGCGTCAGGAACGAGGTGCCATTTCTCTGATACCTTCGGCGAGTTGGGCAGTCCTCAAGCATTTTGATTGGCCAGAGAAGAAAGCTGACATATTAAGAGAAAATGGTTACATTATCAGAAAAGTAAATAACTAAAATGATGATACATGTGATATTTCCTTGTGTCTTCTTGGAAGAAGACTTACGTTGGTGTTCAAATTTCACTGTCAGGATGGAGCGTACCGTTTACAACCTTCACCGCACACGAGACTCTTTGATGTGAAGCTGCAAGGACTTTCAAATTCTGGTAATGTAACCATTTTCTAACAACATCCACATTTGATTCAACTTTTACAATGTTAATGGTTCATGCCAAACAAGAGGTTGCTGGATAAAATTATTTCAGATGTGTAATTTAAATGTATAATTCATATCTTAATCTCATTTAATTATTTTTTGATCATTTTTGCAATCTTAACCCAAACAATGGATTAAAGTTCTTTGCTTTGTAATCCATCCACTAAAAGTATTGCCATCAAGAATAGATTCAAAATCACAAGTTATTTTGAAGTCACAGCAAATTATAAAAACTCCAACATCCAAGACACGCCACTTTTATCCACATGCAAATTACATCTATTCAAAATACATGACATGTTGTTATAAGATACACTCCAATC
>JASCZI010120995.1:0-18563 GCA_036250425.1 Stylosanthes scabra | reverse complement strand
CATTATATTCACATGTTCTCCTTGTTTAGAGACTTTTGTTCCCACTCTTTTCTTAGTTTATACTTCGTTTGAATTCTAACACTCACATTTTGAAGTAGTAGTTGTGTTGTAGCGACAATAGTTTTGCTTCTCAAAAATCATTATTCACAATTTATTACATTCTTTTCGCCACTAATTCATTCACAGTGATTTTGTTATCTATAATATACTTTTGACTCCCATTCTTTCACATCTATATCCTCCAAGAAGAACTGATATTACTAAGTACCAAGCTAGTCGCCTACTACGTTACACACTACTTCTCTTAATGTGTCAGCTTTTTTCTCTGGCCAATCAAAATGCTTGAGGACTGCCCAACTTGCCGAAGGTACCAGAGAAATGGCACCACGCAAGCAAAGTGGACATCGGCTTTTCCCATTTTGTTTCTGACGTCGGCGAAATGGAAGTGCCCAACTCCCTTCTGACACAGGCGATATGGGCGCAGGTGTAGCAAGTGGCCATCTATCCCTTGGCTTCGACGAAGTGAAGCTAAAATCTATTTCACCAGTTGAGCAGGCGAAATGTTAATGCGTATTTTTGGAAATAAAATACAGCATGTCCATTTGGGAAATTAAAACTTTTTCTCTCCGTAAATGAGTAAAAAAGCCCATAAATGAATATATGAATATGCGTACTCATATATTTATTCTATTTTTAATTAAATTATCATGATTTAAATTTGTATAGTTAGAAATAGTGGGTTTATAAGTGATATTGGTATGCATGTCGAGATTGTTAATGTACGTATTTATTTGATTTGAATATTTGATGACATTAATGAAGTTTCCAGTATCCACCATGGATGGTAAAGTGATTGAAGCTTCCATGCATGTGCTGTCTACCTCTCTGTAGCAATCAATGCAAACACACACACTATTTATTACGTTTGGAATGGTGGGTAGAAGTAACTTCCTTTGTCAGAAAAATTTCATCAAAATCTTCAATTTCATTCATAAATAAATTTGAATCCAATGCTATGCTCTTATGCTGCTGCACTACTATTTCTGTCCATTAATAATTCCTTTTTCAATCATAATATATCAACATAAAAAATATTATCAATCAGATATTTATATTTTCAAAAAAATTTTTATTTATAATAAATCCTAAAAATAAAAATAAAAAATTACGATAATTAATTTTTTTAAAAAAGTATATATTTAGTTATAATATTGTAGTTGTCAAAATTTAATGATAACTAATTATTTTGTTAGAAAATATAAAAATAATATGTGTAAATATATGCTACATAATAATTATTTTAGTCACTCATTTTAAATTTACTGGTATTCTAATTATTTCGATAGTCTTGTAATAATTATTTCAAAATTTATTAACTTGATATATTTGACTGAATTATATAATTTTTTTTTAATACTTATAGTAAATTATATATATATATATATAATTTCAAATTATTTATAGCTAACAACAGTAACTAATGATGATTACTGCCATTAGTTGTGATTCCATTAATTCAAATCTTAAATAATTTCATATAAATTCCCCAAAGAATTGATGAGATGATCAAATTCAAACATGGGCAATTGGGCACTGTTGATACCTGGTCCCAACAATTGACAATTAGATAATTGAAAATGATTAAAGAAAATAGTGTATATTAAAATAACAATATCTTTTTCTTTTTCCTTCTTCTAACTTTTTAATGGAAGCTTGACCTTTTTGTTCCCAAAATTTATGACGTCATCATTATTATGTCCTTTCTGCAACTCTGCCCCTCTTCTTCAGAAATCAGTGGCAATTTCGTTATTATCTAACAAAACTTTGATATATATATATATATATATTATTAAACTGAAGAATATAGTAGTGAATATAAAATAAAATAAAAAACCTTTTGAAATTTTATAAGATAAGAGAGTAATATATTTTGATTATTTTTTTTATGAATACTCTAAAAAAATATCAAGCATTTAATATTAACAATATATATAGAGAAACAAATCTTTTTATAAATTGTCACCCAAAAAAAAAAAATCTTTTTGTAAATATCTTTTGAATTGTCCAAATTTTCAAATGTCAAAGTCTTCACTTTTAGAAAGCTCCATGTAATTATGCACAAAAAAAAAAGCTTTATGTAACTACTACTTTTATTACATATGATTTAAATTATGCCATGAAAGGTTTTCTCTTTATTTTTATTCAACAATCATTCAATTCTCATCTTCTTGCTTTAGAAAAATGTAATCTTAATATAACATGATTATATTTTTCAGGCATATCCTAAATTAATGGATGTGCGAGAATACATTAGTAAAGTAATTATAATTTTCATTATAAAAAATAATTTTATAATTTTCTACATACTTTTTTAATTTTTCGAACTTCAATATATTTTAACAAGATCAAAATTTTCTAAAGTGAAAAAATTAGAATTATTAAAATGACAAAACTTTCTATCTTTATTATTTTACTAATTCTTGTATTTTAGATTATACAAATTCATTTTTACTGGGTATACAAATTTATTTTAATATTAGTATAAACTACCAAATACATTTTAAATACAATTTACCAAGATAGAAAGGTCAAAGTCAATAAGTCATAAATATTTTAATCTAGTGTCTAATTGAATTCTTGGTAGAAAGACTAGGTAATTAGACATAATTTCTTTTTTAAAAAAATAATAAACTTGGAATACAATTCAAAATTAATTTTACATGTGTACGTGCATTCAATTATTTAATGTATGTTAAGTTAATGTAAAACATTTTATATTTACTAGAGAAATAATTATTAAAATAAATATAATTGGACAATTTTATAAAACAATTTACATTATAAATATATGGAAAAGTCAAACTAACAAATTATATAAAAAAAAATATTCATAATAAAAGTTATAGAAAATTAAAATCTAAAATAATTATCGGCCAACTTTAGAAACAGAACATTTGAAAATCTAAAAACAGAACATCTAAAATTTAAAAAAGTAAAACATCTAATTCAAATTGTTAATTGATGTTGGCTGAATTTTTATTGATTACCTAGCATTACTCTAAATGAATATATTAAAAAAATGTAATTTTCAGTATAGGTGTAACAATGTACAGAAGTATAAAGAAAATAGAAGGTCTATTGTGAAGACATTATAGCTATCTTTTAATGAGGATATTTGTGTGATTTAATGAGCTATTAGCACGTAGTATTATTAAGCATTGGAGCATGTGTCTGTCATAAATTCAAAATGACCCACTTTTTATTTATCGATGATAAGTCGTCATCACTAGAAGACCAAAATGATATAATCATGCTAGAATTTTAAAAATATATTAGATAAAATGATATAGTATATCTGTACTATTTGATATTTGTATGTTAGAATTTATCGTATTATAATTAAACTCAAAATTAAAAATAGTAAATTGTATTTTTTTTTCATGATAAGGAGCATAATGGTTGCGTCGCAGGGAATCATAGCCTCAGCTACTTCCATTCTCTCTTCATTAACACACTCATAACTCTTTTAACTTCCTACTCTCTCTTACCTTTTCCCCCTTTTTTCTCCCTCCTTCCAAAAACCACCGTCTACCGCCGCCGTACACGACGGAGATTTCCGAATCGGAACCTGCCGGAACTTCAACCTGCCTCTCCTTTCTCCGATTCCATGTTGTTCTCGCTCTCCGCAGCTTCCGTCGTCGCCGCCGCACGCCGCCACGACTAACGGATGGGTTGCGTGTTCGGGAAGCCGGCCGGTACCGAAGCTCATCGCCGTCGCCGGAGCAAACAGAGAAGCTCTGCTGGCGATGCAAGTGATAATAATGATGCTAGTAATGCCGTTAGGGTTCGGGAGAAGCAGAGGAACCGCCGGAACTCCACCGGTGATGTTCCGGTAAGCCTTCCGGCGCCGGAACGCCGGAAACCGAGGCTCGATCCGTTCGCGGTTACTCAGCAGGGATGGCCGTCGTGGCTTATGGCCGTCGCCGGCGAAGCCATCGGCGATTGGACTCCTCGCCGCGCCAACACCTTTGAGAAGCTCGCTAAGGTTTTTCTTCAAAAAACCAAAACATCATTTTTCTTTATTCTTTAATCTTCATTCTATTTGCAAAAAAAGAAAAAAAAAAGAAAAAGGATCTTTTATTTTTTGTTGTAGTAATAATAAATTAAAAATTAATAATAATAATAAAGTATTTTTGTTCAGATTGGGCAAGGGACTTATAGCAATGTGTATAAAGCAAGGGACCTTTTGAGTGGGAAGATTGTGGCTTTGAAGAAAGTTAGGTTTGATAATTTGGAACCTGAGAGTGTGAAGTTCATGGCTAGAGAGATTCTTGTTCTGAGAAAGCTTGATCATCCAAATGTTGTGAAGCTTGAGGGTTTGGTCACTTCAAGAATGTCTTGCAGCCTTTACTTGGTTTTTGAGTATATGGAACATGATCTTGCAGGTCTTGCTGCTGGTCAAGGTGTCAAGTTCACTGAACCTCAGGTACCATAATTTCTAGCCTCTTTTGCATTCTTAGATTCACACATCTCATATGAACTTGTGTAATGTACTAATGCTAATGGCCCTTTTGATGAACTTGTTTTGCATATGCTTTTGTTTTTTCAATGGAAATTTGGCATAACTGCATAAGGGCTTAAGGGCTGCTATGATAGATTGGGTACTTAACTGTTCATCATCCTCTTTTGTTGTGAATTTCAGATTATTTTTTTAAAAAAAATTTCAAATTTTGTATGTCATGGTTTTATTGCATTGTGGTTAGAACTGTAAAGTTGTATAATTAGTTTTGCATTAACTTTCTAAAAGGAGTGTGGTAGTTGTTTGATCTTGCTCCTAGAGCTTTCTAGGCGGCTGTGTTCGGTCCCATCCACAGTTTGTGGCATAATTTAGCTTTCTGAGTCTTTTTCGATGTTTTCAAATTACTTCTACCGTGATGCATGCCAATTCTTATTGATTTTCTTTATCACATCTCTCATAGAGTACACTATTACTCATTGCTTAATTAAGAAGTTGTGTGTGCTTTATGCCCTGAAGGAAAGAATTTTTACCTTTAGGAACCAAGTCAATATCTGCCTTGCTGGATTTAAAGTAGACCAAATAATGCATCAATGTTGAGGAGCATAGAAAATAATATTTGGTTGTTGTGAAGACATCATCATTGCTATTATTAGTCTACCTTTTGTAAATGGAAAACAGAGTATTACGGTTTCCATGCAAATCTTAAATCATTGAAGATTTATTATTGCATTCAATTTTTGCACTCAATGTGTAGTTGTGTAAAGCTGTGATTTAATTTTAATTGTCAATAGAATGACAAGGATTGAATAGTGATTCATATTAAATTAAGCAAAAGAAAACTCAGACTGAAAGGCTGATTTGTTTCTCAGTATATTCTTTGTGACAGGTCAAATGCTTTATGAAGCAATTGCTCTCAGGCCTTGAGCATTGCCACAGCCGAGGTGTATTGCACCGTGATATTAAGGGTTCCAATCTGCTTATTGACAATGAAGGAATCCTTAAAATTGCAGATTTTGGACTGGCAACTTTCTTTGACCCTAACAAGAAGCAGGCATTGACGAGCAGAGTTGTAACTCTCTGGTATCGTCCCCCTGAGCTTCTTCTCGGGGCCACATTTTATGGTGTCGGCGTTGACCTTTGGAGTGCTGGTTGCATCTTGGCAGAGCTGCTTGCTGGGAAGCCAATCATGCCTGGCCGGACAGAGGTATTGTTCTCTGTCTTGTTTGTAAGCAGCAATAGTTTAAACTTAGTTTCTAGTTTCATTGTTAATTGTGATGGCACAAAGTGTTCTTATCTGTTTGAAATATCTCAAGTATCAGTCTTGATTAGTTTTGATGGCACAAAATAATGTAACCGATAAAGTTTATCGGAGTACAAAAAATATACAGAAACCGGTAAACCATATTGAAGACAACTAAAAAGTGACAGAAAATTGGAAGCCTCCTATCATTCTTGAATACTATACCATTTGTAGAAAAGCTTTGGCAAGTTTTTATGTATTCAATTGATGTTTTTATTTTTCAGTTTTGTGGTTAAATTGTTGTAATATTTCTATGTTTGCATGCTATTCTTAATTTCTTGTTCTGGAATGAGATATTTTCAGGATGTTGTGTTATGTGACTAACTTTTGGATTACTTGGGCTAGGTTGAACAACTGCACAAAATATTCAAGTTATGTGGCTCTCCATCTGAGGAATATTGGAAGAAATATAAATTGCCAAATGCTACAATCTTTAAACCACAGCAGCCGTATAAACGTTGCATCACAGAAACTTTCAAGGATTTTCCTCCATCTTCAATACCTCTGATTGAAACCCTTCTTGCAATAGATCCTGATGGCCGCGGCACTGCCTCAGCTGCTCTAAATAGTGAAGTGAGTGATCAATGAAAATTTAATCTTGCATTTAAGATGTACTGCATTTTCACATCTGTTTTCTATATGCAGTTCTTTACAACTGAGCCCTATGCTTGTGAACCTTCGAGTTTACCGAAGTATCCTCCCAGCAAAGAACTGGATGTAAAACTAAGAGACGAAGAAGCAAGAAGGTCTCCTATTCTTTCCTACACTGAAAATTTTGGACTGATTTTTCCTAGTTTCTCATTTTTGGTTCAATTTTGTTCAGGCAAAAAGCTCTACATGGAAAGGCTAATGATGGTGCCAAAAGAGTCAGAGCACGCGAGCGTGGTCGAGCTATTCCAGCCCCTGAAGCTAATGCTGAGATCCAAACAAACTTAGATGTATGTCATTCATTTTTCTTCTTTTTCCAAACAAATGCATCCCTTCCAGATCCAGTTATTGAAGTAATACATATTAGATACCATCAAATAAACTATAATGATTCAATGAGCAATTTGAAGTGTCACTGTTCATTCTTACATATTCATGACTCAATCTTTGTGATAAGCATGTATGCCTGTATTTCATTTCCTTTTCTACCCTATATTCTCGGGCTCCATCCATTATTAACTACCCATGCTGGAACTGACGTGAATTTATTCATTAAAACCCCACCATTTTTATGATCTGACAAAATGTATAATAACTCTGTCTGGAACTTGACAGTTAGATTGTCCATCAATGTTTTACTTTGGATTCTCTAATCTTGTCCACCCTGACATTCAAAACATATTTTATTCCGTGATTCTTTCTTCTTTTTTTTGTTCTATCAAGTCATAGAACTTTGTGTGAACTTTTGTTTGGTCTCATAATGATACTCTCATAGTGAATTGAGCTCTGTTTTTTCATCCATGTCCTCTTCTGCTTCATTGAGAGACATTACATGTGTATGTGTATTACTTACTGTAATCTCATTTCACACTGAATCTTTCAGAGGTGGAGAGTGGTGAACCACACAAATGCAAAGAGCAAGAGTGAGAAATTTCCACCTCCTCATCAAGATGGAGCTGTTGGATATCCACAAGATGCATCTTCACAAAAAGGGCCTGTTTCATTTGGTGCCACTGACACTACTACTACTACTACTTCCTTTGGTTCAGAAACATTTGATTCTAAACAATCTCATCATGATGGAATTCACAGAGGGAGGAAAACAAGAAAAGAAGATTCAAACAGTGCCTCATCATGGAAATTCATGCGTCCATTCAAGCCATCAACAGTTGGTCTTTCAATGGATTTATTATTTAGGAGCAAATAAATAAGTTTCATTTTGATTTTGGTGGCACCCTGAATGAGTTAAAAGCAAGCAACGTTTGAGGCCATGATTTAAATATATATATAAAATATTTTTTTGCATGTTGTAGTGGTTTTTCAAGTTATTGTTATTATTTATTTTTCTTTTGTTGTTGATCCTATTTTTTTGTATTTCATTTGGCATAAAGTCTTTGTTGTATAATCTGCAACGGGGTTCCTTACTTTTTGTATATTTTCAGAGGATTGAAATCCACTTCTGTATAGTTTCTTGGAGCAACTATTCATCAATCATTATCATCTTTGGAATTATTCTTCAATTTAGCCCTAAAGAATAGATTAATAGGCTAAGACTGATTAGTAACTATTATAAGTTACTACTGACTACTCAGTTAAAATAGGGTTTTTGTCTTCAATGGTTGGAAGTAAATCTTTTTCTTGGATTTGAAGAAATTTTGGACCCAATTTCCCAGTACTGCCCTGCCTAGGTACAATTGTTCATTTTTTTATATAATGTCAAAAAAGGTCTGAACTCTGAAGGGAAAAGTCATTACTTTTTAAGGACATTTGTCAGTCCACAAATCTCTAGACATATCATATGTATTTTTACTAGTATATGCACTTTAATATCATAAAAAAAAATTGACATAAAGTTTTGGTATATAATATGTAAAAAGTTTGGTTATGTAAGCTAGAAGAAAAATAACTATTTGTATACATTTATTTTGTTACATATTATTACATTCTATTAGAACATCTTATTAAGTTGCACTCATTAAGTTAATAGAATAAATAATTCACCACTAACTAAAATCATTATTACAAAAGAATATATAAATGTAATGGGTCCCACCATGAAACTTAAGCTAACACCTAACAATAAGACATTACATGAGAAAAAGCAGTACAAGTTTTTTTTTTTTTTTTTTTTCACCAATATTTGAATTTGGCATCAATTCTTTTGGGTATATAAAACATCTTATAGAAAATTCACACCTATGACCTGACCTACCAAGTACCAATTAGCTTCCCATGAAGAAGGTTGGTTCAAATGGCAATTGGTGTGGTGAGATAAATACAAGATTGGTGGATATGCATTATGGGTTTTTATTTTTTAATGATGGCAAGTGTCAACAATGACATAGACCACTTATGGAACTTACTAACCATGGAAACTTACTAACACCATACATACCACACAAATTCACTAATTTCAAATCTTTGTTGGTTACTAAGACACACATATATGAAAATTTTTTCAAAACGTGTGAAAGATTGGTAAAATATTAAAAGATAGTATAGCTTATCAATATTTTTCTAATCAATAAATTGGTCAATATATTAAATTTAAAAAAAGAACATTATGTTCGAAATCTAAAAAAATAAAATATTAAATTTAAATTATTAACTGATATTAGTTGAATTTTTATTGATTATATATACTTTTTTTATAGTATTCTTTTATTATCTTACTAGCATATTCCTTTATTTTTTGTTTTAAAAAAACTTTTCAATCATTCACAAAAGGAAAAACATACAAATTCTACTTGTACTTGCAAAAAATAACATAAAAATTCTATATATAAATTATAAATAATAAATTTCTCTATTTATTATGAATTAAATAAAAAAAACAAATTTACCTTTAAAAAAAAGAAAAAGAAAAAGAGAGAAAGTAGAGAAGAGGGTTTGTGTGTTTTGTTTGTGGTATC
Source organism: Stylosanthes scabra (assembly GCA_036250425.1). NCBI lineage: Eukaryota > Viridiplantae > Streptophyta > Magnoliopsida > Fabales > Fabaceae > Stylosanthes > Stylosanthes scabra. The sequence goes on along the minus strand of JASCZI010120995.1, from coordinate 9,184 downwards.
CGTATTGCAATTTGCAAGTTGTGGCTTTCGGTTTTTGGTTACAAACACAGACAGCCAGAAAATTCTGGCTAAGGCATGCCCCACAATATTGTTTCCTTATAGCAAATTAGGAACACCCCTAACCCCTTCTTTTCTTTTTTGACCCTAATTTATTTGATTTTTTGTTACAATTAATCATGCTTTATCCATCAATGCACCCTTTCACCACCACCATAACCATTACCCCTTTTTTACCTGACTCTTTCATTTCCAATTCCAACAAGGGGCCACAAACTAGAACAAGAAGAAGAAGAAAGAAGAGAATGAAGAGGATTCCCCATTGATGATGATGATGATGCAATTGAGCACTGATACTTGTTCTTTGTCTTGTGGGGTTTGCAAAGTTTGAAACTTCGACTGGTTCTGATGCTGAATTTGCAATCAAGATGAGATTTTTAATTGAACATTTCATGATCATTTGGGATTTGTGTTTGTCAGATTGTTCTTTGAATCATCACATGTTCTGGTGGGTGTTTTGAATTGAACCTCTTTGTTTGAGAAGAAACCATTGGAATTGGGAAGAAAAAGGGGTTTAGATGTTGCTTTTGTTGTGGGGTTTTATCTAGGTTGTGGAAATTACTTGAGGGATTTCTCTGAAATGCTGTTCTGAATTTGTGTTCATTGTGATTCTATCTAGATTCTATATATGTTATTCAACTTGACAAATTCAGTGCTTGTAGAATTGAGTGAGAAAAATGAATATGATAAGCTCAGAACTAAGTAGTAGCTATTGAACTCTGCAGGTTATCTTTATAATTGAAATATAGTTCTGCTGATATATTGATTTTGATCAGGAGCTTATCATTTATTGATAAATTATGTTTTATTTCTGCAGTGTGTGATAATGCTGTATGTAGTTGCTGTGAAATCCAATCAATAACACATGCTTTCATTTTCATTTGAGGGGAATTGAGTTATTGAGAGCAGAGCTGCATGGTTTTCGGAGTACATTTGAAACTTGAATTAACGAATGCTGATTCGTTATTGCACTTGAAAGATGGTGATGATGTTGAAAGACAGTGACACAAAGAAAGAAATCCCTTTTTGATAACTCGAAAGAATTGTATATTCGTATCTAAAAGGAGATATGGGGTTGCCACAAGTGTCTTCAGGCTGCATTGCCGAGGAGGTGGCAGTATCGCTAGGCACGTTCATGCAAACTGCACCCAAGATCACCGGCATAAGCAATTATGAGTTGAACATGTTGGCCGGAGAAGACATGAATAACCGATTGCAGATTGATATGCCTAGTTCGGACAGAAAAAGTGTTGTGGAGCTGTCGAAAGAATCTCATATTTCGAGTATGTGTAAAGATGGGAAATCCAACATTCCTAAGCTGAAGATTAACCCTGTTGTCAATGCTGGCCAAATCATGCAGACACCGGTTTCTAGGACCGTAGGTTTCCAGATAATGACATTAACTCCTCATGTTAATGATTTTGGTGGAAATGCATATTCATCTGCGGCGTTTAATGTTACCGATGGTGCGACTGAAGCATCCGAGTCGCAAGTAAGAAAGCAATTATTGTCCCCTTTGAATGGCTTGCTTCTTGCAGATCATTGCAAAGGTGAATCCCTGGACATTGTTGGCGGTATTTTTCAAAGTTGTTCGAATACTGATGCTCTTATGTTCCAAGAGCATAAGAAGTTTCATGTCGGGAACTACACCGATATTCAGTCCATGATATGGTCTGCCTCTTGTTATCAGGAACAAAAGAATTATTCCTGCATTGATTCTAGTGAAAACCGAGTTTTATCTAGTTACGGGCATTCACACTGCGAACACGAGGAGCCATTGTCAAATAAGCATATTAGATCATCTGCAGAATTTCATGGCTCTGAACAGAAAACCAAGACAAGGTCTCGAACAGCACCATTGATTATACCACCGAGAAAGTTCTCGCCTCCTTTCCCTTTGTCCCCTTTGGGTAAAAATTCTTCTGAAAATGAAAAATTCGGAGCATTCAAAGATGTCGACCCTATGTTGGATGATAACAATGGGTCTGTTAAGGATGTCGAAAAGTCTGGCTTGCTTACTCCTGAAAATGTCATCGATATGCAAGAGTGTTGGACGCGTCCTTGTAGCTTTCCTCCTCAACGAACCAATTTCAGTGGAGTAGTGAATATGTTACCAGTTAGAAGGTCGCTTGTTGGTTCATTCGAGGAATCACTATTATCCGGTCGGCTACTATCTGGGAAAGCTAGTCAGGTTGGCATGATTCTTGTATTGGCTCTCCTTTCCACATTATTTTCGCAATGAATTTGAAAATGTTTGAGTGACCTTACTAAAGTCTTACTCTTCTAATTGCAGAAAATTGAAGGCTTTCTTGCTGTGCTGAATGTAACCGGCGGAAATTTCTCGCCGCGATCACAAAAGCTCCCATTTGCAGTGACCAGTGTGGATGGGGATAAGTACTTACTTTATTATTCATCAATCAATCTTTCAGGGAAGTTATTATCATGCAAATCTAGAGTTACCAAATTCCAGAGAACCCTTATCATGGATGAATCGCGATCCAAAAAGAGCAGCCGTATACGTATACCTATAAAAGGACGTATTCAACTGGCAAGTTTCTAACAAGAGCTTTAAAACTGTTATGCTTTGATAATCATTTTCCTAATCTATTTGCAAAGCTTATTTATATGAAAATGTAACAAGAAAGAAAGTAGTTATGCCTTGCACATTCTATCATTCATTTAGTGTTGCCACATTCTATCATCATGGGTTTCGATGCCATCTTTCTTGTCGGTAGCTTCTCATTATGTTCTGTGTTTGCTGTATTCTAAATAGTTCTACCAAATTGTGTGCGAAAAACTAACTGACTTACCTAACTGCAGCTCCTCAGCAATCCGGAGAAGACGCCTATTCACACTTTCTTGTGCAATTATGATTTGAGTGACATGCCAGCTGGTACCAAGGTAAAGATTGGATGAATATTTTTTCGTATTCGAATTTCTGTTACTTTTAAGGCAACCATTTGCATGTCATATAATTCATCTCTCTTGTTATTGATTCTCCTTCAAATATGTATGTTTTAACATCAGAATTGTTTCTAGTATTAATGTTCTTTGCTTGCATTCATTTATGTAGACGTTCTTGCGGCAAAAGATTACTTTAACGTCATCTAGATCGATTTCTATCACCGGGAGCGAAAGCCAAACAGCTTCTTGCAATGGAGTTAAGTTCAGTTCAAGCACATGCTTTGGGAATGAAGACAAATTTCTACATTGTTCTTCAAAGGCGAATGAGAACTCAGTTGGCATTTTGCTTTATGCTCTCCACCTCCGGTTCTTATGCCCCCTGCCGAAGAAACGTTCTAGGTCAATTCATAAATGCAAATCCGACTCTCTCTCTGCAGAAGTGAGAAACATGGTCGATGGCGAACACACCGAAAGACGTTTCTACTTGTATGACGACATGCGGGTAGTGTTTCCTCAGCGCCATTCGGATTCTGATGAGGGCAAGGTATGAAGTTGCATATGTTAAGATTATTTATTGCATTCATGCTTGGGATATGATTTGAGGTTATCGAAATTGAAAGTTTACTCAGAGTTTCGTAAACTTGTAGTGTAAAACTCGACTAGTAAACTCGATTTGGGTATGTACCTGAGTTTATGAGTTAACCCGAAAGCTTAATAACTTTTCATGCAAAATGTGTATGTCCATGTTTTTATGGGCATAGTAAATCATTCTTTGGTAATCATGAAAATCTTAAGATGCTTTGAAAAATTGTTCATGTCAATCCTAGCTAGTGGGATAAGGAGGGTTAAAACCCAATTTGCCCCCCGAAATTTGAATCATAATTTAAAATGTCTCTGAAATTTATAGTTAATCAATTTAGACCCTGAAATTTGGAATCGTAACTTAAAATGACCCCTAAAATTTATAATTACTCAATTTAGACCCCGAAACTTAGAATCGGAAGTCATATTGGTCCTCCAACCTCATTTTTCACTTACTCATATTCATCAAAAATTCAAAATAAAAACCACTAGAGTTCCTTTTGGACATCATTTCCTTACACCTAAGTCATAACCCACTATCACTGTCTCACTTAACAGTCTACCTTAGTGCATCATTAAAGAAAATGGAGTTGAGAGCCAACGTGAGTTACAATTTCAAATTTCAGGGTTCAAATTGAGTAACTATAAATTTTAAGAGTCATTTTGAATTATGATTCAAATTTCGAAGGCCAAATTGAGTCTCAAATTCGGGATAAGGCTTTATTATTTCTGTCGTTTTGCCACTAGAATTATCCCAATTATTGAAGTTTAGTACTTGTTGATTCCCATATAACTTTTTTTTTATATATATATATTTTAATACATTTTTTTATTTACTCTTTATGTTGTAGTTGCATGTGGAGTATCATTCCCCTTCTAATCCCAAGTACTTTGACATCAGCAGCTGAAATGCTTGTTTATGTTTATTTCTCTCTGGTTATTGTATATATAGTTGTAAATATTGTACATTTTTCAATTAATTTCTTCTTTCATTATAGGGGCCAATTGCCCTCATTTAAAACTATTGTGAAAATGTAAATTATTTCTAGTTACATATACTCTTCTCAATTTCAAAGTAAATATCGGTTTGGCTAATTTAGAACATGTAAACAAATTTCTATTTGTTTTAGGAATAACGTGATATTATTTATACTTATCTTCACCCAAAGTGTCTTCCGGATTATCAAATGCTGAAAGAAATATTTGCAAATAACAATATTCTCGAAATATTTTAAAATAGGATAAAAATAATCATAAAAAATTTTAGAAGTGGCATGACTTTTATATTTAGCAACGCTTCCTATATTTAATCTAAAATTTTATAAGAATATTTGCATAGTTATTTAGAAAGTGCATGGAAAACAGAATTAAAATTCAATTTCTAATCTTTTAAAATTTTGAAAAATGTTTTTGGACATTTACAAAAATCAGAAATATTTTAAAAAAAATCTTATTTTTCTGATTTTTGAAAATGGAAATTATATTTAAATGTATTAGGAATTACGAGAAAATCTTGAAAATAAAATTACGAATATGTTTTCGGAATTTAGAATGACTATAGTATCGTTACTGTTTAATTATTTATGAATTTAATTTTCATACACCATCAGTATAAAAGAATTTTACACATACATCCAATCAGATGTTATCACATCATCAAAAGTAATTAATTTTCAACCCCATTACTTTTAAAGTCATAAATGCATGAATCTAATTGAATGACTGTGTAAAACTATTTACGCTGCCAGTGTATCAAAATTAAACTCATTATTTATTGCTCTAAATCTCTAATGACTTTCTAGTTTTCCATTGTTCTCAACCAAATTCAAATTCAGTATAGAACCTGTTGATAAAAGTGCCAATATAAGCAATGACATAGAAGTGCCAATAAATATTTGAAATGCCCAAAGGGGATGTGGTAAACTACAAACTTTCCCAGCAGCATTTCATAAGTTGCAGTTAAAAATAAATAAAAATGAAAAAAAGGGTCACATAAAAAGGTTAGAAAAGTAACCCCTATCACCTAAAAATCCACATCTACATAGACAGTACTTTACAGCTATCCCATCTGAAAGGATAGAAGGCTATTGAACAAAATTTTAGTGGGACAAAATATCCCTTTTTTCACAAAATTCAAGCATATAATGCTTCTTATCAAGGGATATTTCAATGAGAGGCCAATTTGGGACACATTCCTAATGAATGTTTTGGTAGCTACTTGATAGTAATGTAGCGATTTGTTCCATGTCTTGCCCAGTAGTCCTTAAGATCCAATGGTACAGATAAATCATGTCCTTGTGCTGCAAACCTACTTAGTAGTCTTGTAAAGACGCTGCCGCTCATCTTTCGCCCTCCGATTCGTGCATGCCGCTTGTTAGGAAGCTGCGGTAGCGGATATATTGACAAGGTGGTCGTACAACAAGATGACTGCCATCCGCCATTACCCCATTTGTAGCACTGCCGTGGTACTCCGGTGCATGTGCAAACCGGCACAGGCATGTAAGTTTCGTCGAAGGTAACCAAATTCAAGCCAACGTCTTGTCTATCCCATTCTGATTTGTACTTCGTCCCTTCGGAAGATGCCCGTCTATTTAAATCCTCACCCATTTTCTTTGCTTTACTAGGGGACTTTGATGCCTTAGGAGTGATTGTCTTGTTGTCCTTAGTTTTCTTAGCCCGATGCGATTTGATAGCATCAGAGGGTATGATTGTTACTGGGAAGGCATCGGTTATCGGCACATCCTTTGTGTTGTATGTGGCATCTGTCATGTTACCTAGATAGTTAGCAGGATGGCGCATTCGTTTTGAACCACGTTGAACTCCATTGCCTAATGAGAAGTTGATAGCATCTTCCCGATTTTGAAGGGCAGCAACGGCATTATCGCGTTCCCTCAGCGCATTATCCCTCTGAGCAATTGCTTCATCCCTCTGACGCAAGGCCTCATCTCTAGCAGCCAAGGCTTCATTCCTTTCAGATATAGCAGCCTCCAATTCTAGAATTGCACGCCTTTCGGCCATAACGGACCTAATTTTCTTATTCAAAACTAGTGCATTTGGCTCCTTTACATGATGCTGGGAAGCCATACTCCACTGCCCATTTCAAATAAAAAAAAATCCAATCAATTTCATCAAACTATTGAAGTGATGAAAGATAGAAACAACAAAGCACGCTACATATATGCATCATTTACCGGGGAATTTGGTCCTCTGTAGTAGTCCATTGTATGCCTACTGTTTCCATGTTTGTGGCCGTCATCCATCATACATGCCGAGTATTGAAACACATGCAAAAAATTGATATCAAGCAGTGCAGTTCCCAGATTTAGTCAATCAACAATTCCCAACTGAAAAACACATTTTGTCAATAAATGAGAATGCCAACAGCAATGCCTGTACACATACACATGCAAAAGAAAGAATGAAGCTCAACATATCCAATGAGAAGATCTTCTGAAAGTATAAACAAGCAGAACCTATCGGCAAACCTGTACAACTAAAACAAATCCTTGTCTTGAAAACACAATGAAATATCTCCAAACATCACTCAAATACAATTCATCAAAAGTTATACGATAAATATTATATGCCTTTATAGGCAACCCTATGATTTATCATAACATAATCCAGATGGAAGCAGAAAAAAAGGCACCACTACTAATTTGGCATAAGTAACTTCAAAGGATGATTTGGTTCATTTGATGTAAAACCCAAGAATTAAATTGTTTTTATCACCAATGATAAGGTATCTTAGATACTTGATGTTACACGGGACACCAATGGAAGAACATAATAGTATTATTGCAATCGCAGAGGTTCCCCTGAATTCGAAACATGTTTCTTACAATGCAAAACAGTTTCTGCATTGTGTGAAATGCTTTTGGAACCATCGATTGAAAAAAAAAAAAAGAAAACTAATGAAACCAATAAACGGGGCATTGTATGATACTCATAATCCAAGAATCAGTGACTGCATAAGCTACACCTAACAACAACTGATTCTTCGTAAGAATTGGAGCAAAGGAGCACCAAATCAAATGAAAGAAAAGTATATATGAAAAACACAATACAGCAAGGAAGAATATCTTACAGTGACAACAATTTTTTTTTTTAAAAAAAACAAAAGTAGAAGCTCTGTGAGACAAAGCAAGCATATATATGAAACTAGACAGAGAGGAGCAAGAAAATTTAAATAGGAATGAAGGAATCAGTAACAGTCTAACTACAGTCAATGTAAAATCAAGGAAGACATCGTTATATGACATTTCATCAATACTGCTATAACTACCCTAAGTGAAAAGGTAACTTCCCCTTTTCAAGACATCCTTTGATATGTAAATTGCACAGACAAAAAGGAACAAGCGAGAGCAGCTAACAACAACAGCAACAAAGCCTTACCCACTAGATGGGGTCGGCTACATGGATCAAACGACGGCATTGAGCTCTATCATGTGTAAAACTAATAGTGTTCAACAACCAAAAACTTTGTAAATCATATCCGTACAATATATGTAGCCCTGTCATGGCAAGAACAGAAATCCAAAGTTCTAATCAAAACTTCTATACACAAATCAGAGAACACTTCAAGGCCTTGACTACATGCCACACTTTTCTACAATTCAGATTTTATAGATTCCCGTTCATATTTCATTCATACATTATTCTCCACTTCAACCAAAAACAGAGAACTTTAACTCTCTCTCTCTCTCTCTCTCTCTCTCTCCAATCAGAGTGTACCTAAGACTCAAAACCAACTTAAAACAAATGCTGATGAACATTAGATGAAACTGTTTATCTATGCTCTAACTAGCAATAAAGTAATAAACTAATAACCTTTCATAAACTAACAGTGTTCATAAACTTCAACATAACATGACTATGAAAGTAAAACTCAATGGAATTTGGACCCTAAAAATTCCTACTTGATTTCTCTTCTTTAATCATACAAGAATTGCACACTAACATAATATGTTATCACAACAAGAATTACATCAATGTAGTGTAAGAAAAGGTTTAAACTTTAAACCCTCTTCCAGCTGAAAAAGTGAAATTGCACACTTGAATTAACACCAATCAGCACATTAAATTGTTTCTTTTTTTCATTTATTCCAAAAAAGATTGTTCCTAATTGTTCAATTCTGCAATGTGGGAAGTGGGAACTGAACTCATGTGCAAGATAAAAGAAAGCATGAAAGAGTGAAAACAAAGTTGCAAGTAAAGATTATAAAAATAAAAAAGGGGAAATAAAAAAAGAAAAGAAAAATTAGACCTAGAAAAGTGGGAAGGGTTTATAAATAACGGAAGAAGAAGACGAAGAAGAAAGGAGAGAGAGAGAGAGAGACTTACAGTGAGAGGTAATGGAAGTGTGAATCGGAGGATGGAGTGGTGAGAGAAGGAGAAGGAGAAAGAGAGAGAGAGAGAAAGAAAAAGAGAAAGGTGAAATTGGCGTTTTATGTTTGTTACCCTACGCAACGACAACGACATCTTTCTCGCCCAAATACATTGTCGTTTCAACTCTACTCTCTCACTCTCGCCTCCTCTAATAATAACAAATAAAAGTATGGTATATATATATATATATATATATATATATATATATATATATATATATATATATATATATATATATATATATATATATATT
>JASCZI010120994.1:23868-40121 GCA_036250425.1 Stylosanthes scabra | reverse complement strand
TTTTTATATATATATATATATATATATATATATATATATATATATATGGTAATTTTATAGAAAATGAATGATCTTTATGGTCACATGAAAATGAAAGTTTCTTTAATTAAATGAATGTAAAAAGTAATTTCGCATAATCCAGAACTGCGGAGGACGCGGGAGGAGCAGGTAAAACTCTAGTCGTCGCCGACACCAATCCCTCAATCACGGCTACCATGGAGTCAACCACCCACATCAACTCGTTTCTCTTTCCCTAGCACGACAACCATGCCAACCACCCACATCACCTCGTTTTTCTCCCTTTTCCTTGTCCATATCAGAGTTCCGTTCGTCGTCTTCGTTGCGGCTCCATCGCCGGTGCCGTGAGCTTAGCCCAAAATTCTCGGCATCGTCAGTTTCGCCCGGTGTTGCAACAGATACACCCCTTGCAATGACGACCACAAATTGCTCATCTAAAATTACGCCACCAACCCCGCCGTTTTCGTCGTGACCTCGCTCACCGTCGGTGCTAGTAGCTCTAGACCGCATCCTCTGTTTTCGCTCCAACTCCGCCTTTTGCTATCGTGTTTCTCTCTCCCGTGCTTTGGCTCTGTCATCTACACTTCTTCCATTATGGCTCTGCCGTGACTTAAGGTTTTGTGGCCCTCTCAATCTTTCTGTTCTTTATTGTGCTACTATTATGTTGTTGTTGTCTGTTGTGCTGATGACTTTTGTAAGAACTTTAGTATTATTTTGTGGTGTTGTCAAAGTCAAATACGTTTGTGAGTTGTGAGAATATCAAAGGAATGCAAGTATTGAGAGGGGAAGTAGGGTTAAGCATGTATATAGATGGGTGAGACAACGAGATCAAAGGGGTTTGGACAAAGGAGATGTTCAGAGAGTTGGAAGCGATTTCTTTCTCGATTTTCGTGGATAATTTACCAAAGTGTGTGTGTGTGTAAGAAGGAGTTGTTCTACTTGTTTCGTTGGTCGAGTATAATTAATGATATTTACCTATCTAGAAAGATAAAAGGAGGAAAGTTACATTTGTTTGCATTCATAAGATATACAATAAAGAGTGGTGCCATGAAAGCTATAACAGACATGAATCATATGAATCTTAAAGGGAGAATGTTATTTGTAGATGAGGCTAGGTATAGGAGACATAGTAAACCTCTCGCAGTTCGGGGATCAAGCTATCCAGAAGAGATCTATGCGAGTCCAAGACTTGTTGTGGGGAGAGCTACAGAGGTGGTGAATGGAAGTGGGATGGATTAGGTGGTAGATTTAGTGATGTTGGAGCGCTGTGAGTATGAAAAGGAGATATTGAAAAGTGGTATAACACAAGACGTTTTGGATGAGTGAAGTTTTTTCGATTTCAATCATAGTATAACCAGAGACGGATTTAGGGGGGAGGGGGGAGGGGGGTGGGGGTTGGACAGTGGCCTCAGCCCCCATAAATTTTCAAAAGTTTATTTATTATATAGGATGTGAACTAAAGCAATATTGTGTTTCATGTCATGGTGGTAAGCTATTGTATCTTTTACATCAAGATACTATGTTCGAACCTCATTAAACACAATCCTTTTGATTCTTTTTAACTTTTTATATTTCTTTTAATTTTTTAACACTTAGATTTATTATATATTATATAAAAAATAATTTAATCTTTATATCAATTTCTACTTGGATGTTGTATGAAAATACTTATATCGATACATAAAAGTTAAATTCTTTAAAAATCTATTTGTGTTTGATGCTATAAAAACCTACCTATAATAAAGGAAATTATTTATTAGTAAGAAATATTTTACCTATCTTATTTATTAATTTATTTTAAATGCATATATTAAAAGTATTTTAGTAACTGATCTATATATTTTCGCAAAAAAACATTTGATCTATATTATTTATGGTTTGTTCTTTATATATATATATATATATATATATATATATATATATATATAAAAGTTATAATTTAAAAAAAAACAACATTTTTAATATAAATATCGTTTTAAGTTAGTAATAATTAATATTAGAATATAAATTTATTATTTTCAATAAATTTTACATTTTGATATAAGACTTATTAACAGAAGTTTTATTAAAATTAATTAAAAAATGCTAATCTTAATTTATAAAATTCATCCTATAATATTTTATTATATAACACAAAAAAGTTTTGATTATATAAATCTTTTTTCCGGCCCCCTTTATAAGATTTCTGGATCCGCCTCAGAGTATAGCGTCTAACAATTTTGTGGTGAAGGATCAATCGACAAAGTTGGTGGCGATGAATCGCCATGGGATGAAGAACAAGAGGACAAAATAATGTTTCTAGATGAGATTTGGAATGAGATATATTTTGGGAATAAAATTAAGTACCCTGCAATTTTGATTCCAAGGTATATAAGGATTTTGATAGAAGTAAGGGTGAGAACTCAGATCGAACAGTGACTTAGGATTATGAGAGAAAAGAGAGTAACGAAAACAAACTTATTATTTTCGAAGAGGTTGTTGTTGAGTCGAATGTTGCTATGGAGCGGAATGGTTTGGCGACAAATGATTTTTGTTCTTAACTGGAGTAGGAATTTTTAAGGTTGTGAAAGAGGAGTCTCATGATAAGTAACTTGGTTTGAAAGGGAAAGAAGAAGGGGCGAACCCGATGGAGATAGTTTCTAAGTCAGATATAGGAGAGGGATGATCAACTCCGACAATTGAGATTGATCCGGTGGTTTTCGATGAGGAAGAAGATATTATGTCTATTTTGAAAGAAAAGAATGAGGCTCGAGCGTTGAAAAGAAGAAAAGCAAAGAAGAAGGAGAAGACGCGCAAGAGTAGACCGAAGAAGTTAAAACTATGATCTATCTAAGTTGTTCGATGAATTCTGCAAGGCGAGTTTTTTTGTTGGGAGAAATGGGAATCCTCAGTTAAGGCTGAAGAAGTTAAAGTTGAAAAAGGTTCAGGAGTTCATTATTGTCATAGAATTTCGAACAAATACTTTCAGTGAATTGATGACAATACTTAAAGAGATTACTCACTAAAAATAATGTGTTCTAATTTGGGTGTTTATTTATCTTTTTTGTGTGTTTAAATTTTATTTTGTGTTGAACTTTTCTTTTGTTTTATTCTGCATTTTCTCTTTTTTATAGGTAGAGAAATTCAATTACTTTTAAAAAAAACTACAGTGTCGTGGACATTAACCATAGTTGGAAATTGAAGACCATATATATAATAAGTTATGATTCCACATCTAAATTATTTTATTTGCTCTAGAAAATGACCTCAATTTGAAGACTAAGAAAGAGTTAAAGTAGTCCCATAAAATAACTTACAGGCAGAAAGAGACAACCAATATAAGGCCGCGATAGACATGATGATGATATATATATACCCACTGCTTAAAAGAAAAAAAAAATTTTGGTATATAGTATATATAATTTACGGGGAAAGGGAAGAAAATCTTCATTTCAGTGCAAGAATGCATATTGCAAAGTTTGTGCGTATATATATTGTTTTAAGAAAATATTATTTATATATAAAAATATCAATCATTAAATGAGAAGGCTATATTTATATATCCTATGTCATATATTTAATATTTTTATACGTGCTTTTTATTTTAATATATAATTAATTTATACTAGTCATATATCATATTATATATATATATATATATATATAATAAGTTGATATTAAATGAGAAGGCTATATTTATATATCCTATGTCATATATTTAATATTTTTATACGTGCTTTTTATTTTAATATATAATTAATTTATACTAGTCATATATCATATTATATATATATATAATAAGGAAAGTGAAGACCTTCATCATTATACTCATAAAAAATATTTTTTATTTAAAAAACGAATGACGATAATACGAACACTTAACATTATAATTGAAAATGAGAATGAAATTACTTATTTGAAAGGATTGTCGACTTTATATACACAATATTTAAGAAATTTGTCATTAAATATTCGATCCGATGAATATTTGATCGCCACAGGCCAAAACATTGCGAATTTGTGATTGAGATATACATCCAAGATGCCCAAAATAGATTTTAACAATGTTATATACGCATTAAAAAGTTAACTATTAAAATAAATTGTTATTTATTTATATATGTATAATTAAATTTATTTTTAATATATATTTTATACTATAATATAGTGTACATTAGTTAGTCATTTTAGTATATTCATGATACGGTTGTTTTATATACAACAATGTGTAAATCCAAAGAAAATAAAGTTAAAAGTAATGATATCTTATTTACATATAATAAAATCCTTGATATCTATGTGTGTAGTCTTTTTGCGTTGAAGTTGAAACCGGAAAGGAATATGCTACCTGCAGCCTGGCAATGGGTAGGGTAGAGTAGGGTTTAGTCACAACCCTAATCTTATTTGCGGATTGATATTTCATTTATAATTCAATCCTATTCTATCCGTAGGTTGAGAACCTCTCAACCCTAACCCTATCCACACTCAACCCCTGGGTTGGGACTGGTGAGGCAGCGACGATGACGGCGCGGCGCGAAAGTGAGGGGAGGGTCACGACAGTAAGGTTTCAACGGGTGCTTTAATACTTGAGAATTGGAAGATAACAAGAGAGTATGATGTTTTTGATATTCTGTAAGTGTTTAAAAGTCAAATAGATTAAGGTTGCCACAGTAGAGTGTGGAATGCGAGGTTTAATTCAGAAATCAGGAATTGTATACATGAAAGAGACTTTTACATATTCAATGTATACAAATTACAAATTGAAGTCATAGTTAAGTGGTTAAGGCTTTTTTTTATAACTAAAAGGTCATATGTTATATCCCAACTCTAACATTTTTTAAAAAATTATGTATTATATATAGGGTGCTGGTTGGGCGGGTAGGGTTGAGCCTAAACCCTAACTCTACCCTACCCGCAAGCAAACCCGCTCCGTCCTCAACCCGTTTCGCTGCAGGTAGAGTTGGCAACCCGATCCCAACGAATTAGGTAGGGTTGGATATTTGCGGATAGGGTTAGTGTTGCCACCCTAACAATGTGCAGCACACTATATGCGCATTAAAACTTATTTTAACTTTTAATTCTTACTATGTATCACTAAGTAAATATGCACATATATGTTTGTGTCATAAAAATTATTATTTACAGTATCATTGTGCATAGTTTTTATATATTTGTTTATATTAAAATAATCGATAAAAATGAAAAAATATTTTTCTTTTTTCTTTTTTAATATTTCACAAAAAAAATTCATATAAAAATTTATACAAATATTATTTTCTTTATTAAAAATTTAAAATCTTACAGCATAATTAATAATAAATCAGTTATTAATGTATAATATATATTAAAATATAAAATACATATTAAAAATAATATAATTATATATATATATATTCTTGTATAAATATATTATGAATGATTTTAGTGTGCAAATAAAATTAACTACTAATAATAAAAGTAAAAGCTCCGCTGTTTGTGATATGTACTGTTAGGTAGATGTTATCACTCTCTTCTCCATATATATATGCGTTAAGTCAGTAAACTTTGTGTAGAGAGAGAGAGTGAGTGATGGAGGAGGAGGAGTTTGTCGCAATAATGAAGATTAGTCTACCAGTTGGTATTATTATTGCTATTGTTGGGGGCATATCAATAATATTGATGTGTGCGTATGGTGGAGAGTGGAGAAAGTCCCAAAGGATTAGGAGGAAGCTAAGAATGCAAGGTATAAAGGGGCCTCCACCTTCTTCATTTCTACATGGAAATCTTCCTGATATTAATAGAATCAATAAATCTGCTCATCATCAACAAGCCGAAGCTGTTCAAACAAATAGTTATGATGGTGCTCGTCATCATCCTCATCCTCATCAAGAACTTGACTTCACTGCCTCCCTCTTTCCCTGTTTTGAACACTGGAGAAAACAATACGGTACCCCTTTATCTTTTTTCATAAATCTTTTTCTTCTATATTAGCTTTGTTAATAAGGTTTCTTCAGTTACATATTTCTTCTTATAGTTTCTTTGATTGAATAATGATCTGATCATTACTAGTAAATATTTTTCCGACTTAAACCTGAAAGTGGTTATTAAAATTGGTCCATAACATACATCTTAGTTGTCAGTTAATTTTTAACATTGACACTATATTAGTTTTTAGGGTATATTTTTTTTTTGGTTTACAAGAAGATTCGAACCCGAGTCTCACTAGGCTACTCCTAGATGAGTAGTTTTTAGGGTATATATTTTGTCATGAAAAATTTTATAGAAGACACATCTTTAATTAACATTGACAAGAGTCTCTATATTAGTTATTGAGAAAAGTCCCAATTAAAATTAATTACCTTTTGATTTTTAAATTTTTATTTCATAAATTAAATTGGTCCTCAAATAATAATCTAACTTATATGATTCAAGAACTCTTCTAATTTATAATAAAACAAAAAATGGAGAACTAATCTTATTTATAAAATAAAAATTAAAAACTAAAAGATATTTAATTTTTTTAAGAATTAATATATTTAATTTGAAATTCCTTAGAGACCAAGGTGATATATATTCTAGTTTCTAAGTCATTTTCTAATCTTAAAAGAAGTAACTGGTAATTGAAATATCAAAAATTACACATCCCAATTTCATAAATTACTTTAATTAAGAATTAACTCTACTTTTTAAGGGTAAATTATTAATGTAGTGCACTTTTACTATTTTAAAAACGTAAATGATATAATTGAAATTTCAGAAATTAGTTAGTCAATTTAAGAACTAGATTAGCTTTATATCACATGAGTAATAATCCCACCGTGATAATATAATGAATAGTTTCTGATTTAACTTTTAGCAATAATGAATTCAGAGTTAGCTAGCTAACTCATGATTCATGAGCCATAGCCGAAAGGCAAAAATCTAAATGCGTGCCTGACTTTGCAACTGCCTTCAAGCACATCTTTTTGTGAAGACTTGCAACCCTTTCGCATTACATTACTCTCTTTCATTTTGGGCTTCTGAATTCTGATTGCTTTGAGACGAAAGGCTGGGTTTTACTTTTACTTTTACATGAATCTAATTGAGCACACAAGCGTGATAAGAAATAAGAGAAAGGAATAAACTAAATATACAATAATTGTTTCATAAAAGATTTTATATATTCCAATAATTGATTAAATAGACCAGATAAAAATCCCATTTAATTAGATCGGATAGGGGTTGAGACTTAATATCTTGTTAGATAGTCATGGAACTAAAACTTTAGTTTACATTTTCTAGATTTCAATCTTTTAGTTAGTACAAAAAAAAGTTGGGAATGAAGAGGATTAAAATTTTTGAACATAGAAACTGAAATTTTAATATTTTCTTTTTAAATATATTACTCAATTTTCAAAATTTTAATATTAACTTTTATTTTTTATCATTAATTAAATTCAATCCCAGAATTTATGTTTAGTATTTTTTACATCAAACATAATACACGAACTTAGTTCAATTTTATTTATTAGTCTTTGTCTATTTTCTAAACATATTTTAAGTGTTTTATTTTTCTCTGATTCATTGACTATTTTTCACATTAGTGTTATAAATTTATTATTGTTTTTAAATTTAAATTTTTAAAAAATTTAATAAAATGAAAACTAATTTTAAATTAATCTCAATATTGAGATGAAACAAAATAAATAATACAGACGAAGAAGAAACCATACTAAAACTAAACATATATTTAAGCTTTTTATAAGAAATATAAGAAAATTTGCCTCCTTTATTTTTCATCCTTACTTTTTCAAATTTTTTTTTTATTTTAAAACTTTATTTTTGAGCTTGTTTTGTTTGCGTGTTGTCAAGTATGTTTAAATAGCAGCCCTCCTTTAAAAATTAAAAGTGATAGACTTTTAAAATTGATGGGATATTATCACATTGACCTGAAAATCTTCAACAAAAAAAAAACAATGACCTGAAAAGAAGATAAGATTTTCCAATAGTAATGGGCATGTTTTAGTGTGAAACTTGAAAGCTACTAATTGAGTACAGTGGTAGACACATTTAAAAGCAACTCAGTTGTGTAAAGCTGTTGGAACATGACTAAGTTGGGCTTGGACTTATCATACAAAGCGATTCACGTGTATTATGATGGGAATGATAATTTATTCGAGGAAATAGATAAAAATGCACATCAAAAATTTTACAATGAACAAAAGTACATATTAAAAATTTGAAAAAATAAAAATATATATAAAAAATTTAAAATAATAGACAAAAGTATAAATGGACAATATGTGTATTTTTGTCTATGTTTCAAATTTTTCATATGTACTTTTATCTTTTTGAATTTTTCATGTATAATTTTATCCATTATAAAACTTTTCAGGTGTACTTTTGTCCATTTATTTTAATTTATTGATATTAATGGTTGAAATCGATTATAAAATTATATAAAATATATACGTATTAAAATAAATAATTAAGATATCTTAATTATAGTATCCTAGAATACTTTGTATCATATATATGCGCTCAACAATTATTGTCATGAGGCAGGCATAAAGACAATATTATAAAAGAATTAAATAAAAATAAAATATCTTCTATGTGGAACTTAAAAGTTAATTCATTATTCAATATAAAAAAGTTTTAGCACGGATAAATATAAAATTTGAATTTTTTAGTTTATAAATTTCTAGTGTAAAATTTTTTTAAAATAAATACGAATCATTTTGTAATCATGACTACAGATAATATTTAATGAGTAATAAAAAAAAAATAATATTAACTTTCTATTATTATTCTAATATTAGATGTTAAGACTTTTTTATATTTAATATATTCTTTTATTAAATCTAACAAATTTCAACACTATCCAAACACCGTCCCAAAAAAAAAAACGCTATCCAAACCACTCACAAAACGGAAAAAATAACAAATTGAAACAAATGAAAAGGGCGGGAGGAGACCAGGGAAAAGAGCGTGCGCCAAGAAGAGGGTAAAAAAAGAAGAGGGTGGGTATGGAAGAGTTGTCAAATCTGCAATGGTGAAGCAGATTTGGATCGGGGAGAAGAGAAGTGAGCAAAAGTGCAGAGAAAAATGCAGAGAAAACCTGAGAGAAATTCTAATGAAGAATTGTTATTATGGTTAAGGGCAAAATACCCATATATATTAAACAAAACTCAATATTATTAAATTACATCAAAATGACAAAAATGGTCAGATTGCACTAAATTTCTAATCTATAGAATTTGTGGCAGGCTGCCATGGATTCCATGGATTCGATTCCAAAATACATTGAATCCGTATTACCTACAACGGATTCTGTGTTTCTTGGCTCTAATATTTTTAAAAAATATATTTTATAATAATTTGTATAATCAATAAATATATGATGATTAATGACATGAAAAATTATATATTTTTGTTATACCTACTCCTATTTATATTTTTATATTATACATGAATCAATTATCCCAATAAATTAAATACATTAAATATTATATGTTCAAGTAATATTTAAGTCTCGAATTTGTTTTTGTAATATTACATGACTATAACAACCTATTAGCTTCATAAAAAATACATTAATATTTTTAAAAATTTATAAATTTATAGCCGTAATATATTATTCTCATCAATTCGTTAAATTTTTAAAAATTGTTAATTGATAAACATTTGTTAATTATGTTTGATAAACCTTTGTTAATTTATAGTTGTGTAATTATTTTGAAATATATATTTTGATAAATATAGTTTATGTAATATATTATTCTCATTTTCTATTGCTCTAGATTCAATATATATTTTGGTAAATAATTTATTGTTCTTCTTAGTATTATTGTTGGCAAAAATAATACATCCATCTAAATATGTAGTTGTTGTTAACGACTATGGTGGAATTTAGTACTCACTTTAATTAAAATGGTAAAAAAAATGGGTTGGTAAAAGAATTTATTTTAAAAGTATGAAAACTTTATTTTATATCAAATTTGATATAAACCTAAAAATAATCGGATAATTGGAGATTTTATTTAAATATCGGAATACCTTAACAATTTCTTAGAATTTATTGAGAATAATATATGACATCTATAAATTTGTAAGTTTTTAAAAACATTGATGTGTTTTTTTATGAAGCTAATAAATTGTTATAGTGGTGTAATATTTTATATATAAATTTGAGACTTAAATATTACATGAACATAAAATGTGTAATGTATTTATTGAAATAGTTTATTCATGTATAATATGAAGATAAAAAAGAGTAGGTGTAACAAAAAAAATATATAATTTTTTATGTTATGGATCATCATATATTTATTGATTAACTCAGAAAAGATAGTACAAATTATTTTTGAATAAGTTTTTTTGAAAAAAAAAAAATTAGAGTCAAGAAAGTAAAAAAAGAAAACAACTAAGAAAGCAATACAAGAAACATGTTCTTTGTTGATAATTAAATCAACTTTTTGTGTCTAGGAAAATTATAATGACCGCCATATATATGAAGCATAGAAATCAAGAAAAAATAAAAATACAAATTAAAATAGGAAAGCTTAGCACATGTAGCAGTAGAAAAGTTTAAATGGGTGCCACAGATTCTGTGAAACTTGATAAAAAAAAAAAACACAGAATCCGTGACACCCTACCACAGATTCATGAAAACATGGTAGGGTGCCACGGATTCTGTGAAATTTGATAAAAAAAAACACAGAATCCGTGACACCCTGCCACGGATTCATGAAAACATGACAGGGTGCCACGGATTCCATAAATTTATGGAACGGAACAATTTGATATTTTTTTTATTTTAGAGCAATATGGTAAATTTGGTTTCTAGTTAAAATATATTAGTAATTGCCCTATGGTTAATCACACTTTCTAACATACAAGTGAACTACTATTTATACAACTGATACAAAGCTCAACCTTAACTAACTTAACTACTGTAACTAACTAACTGACTGCCAAGTTGGCATCTAACTAACTAAGCTTATGCAGTATGTTGACTATAAAGCTAACAACCTCATCTAATAAGAGTAAGGGTCACTGCGTGCTACCAGCAAAAGTCGATCGTAGCGGCTACCCTTCGAAATCAGCACAAAGTTTATTCTCCGTTGATACTAATGCATTGTTTTGATCAAAGGAAATAAGAGAAAATAAAATTTGAGAGAGGAAAAAAGACAAAACAATGATAATAATTTTTGCATAATTTTTTTTTAATCTGTTAAGTTGTTCAAGATAAAACAATGACAAAGATACTCAACATCACACGCTTCTTCTACCAAGTCCTTTCTTCACATATTACCGAAAATTTTGATACAAAATTTGCTCTAAAGGTCTATGAAAACCACAATGCCACATTCCTCTACTAAACTAAATCTTCCTGATATACATTCAATCCCATAAAAACTAACACCTTGTCATGTCGTACTCCGAAAAATGCGTTATATTCAAATAGTTAATCATCTCCTTATATGTGTCCACTTCTTCTTCAAACCCCATTAATTTATATAAAAACATCGTTGGACTAAAACCTTCTCTCGCTTCAACATTTTAACTTTATTAGCTACTAGAATTGATCTCTGCTCTTACCTAACACTTGTCACAAAACTTACATCCATCGAGTTCCCTCATTTGTCCCTCACCTTCCCACCAAGTTGCTTATCATTTACCACTTCATCCAAAATATGAATTGTCCGATTTTCAGATAAACACCACAATTTGTTAGCCCGCAAAGCTCTACTATATATGCTCCAAAATGTCATCTAGCTCAGCTATAGTCCCTTCCAAAACAATAATTTGTCTTGGGTTATAATCATTTTTCCCACTTTCACTCTCACGTGTATACGATCCTAACCTACATACATTCCTTTCCTTGTCCAACTTAGAAGCAACAAGCAACGGATTCTTACATAAATTTCCAAAAAAAATTCCACTGATCCCAAATCTCCTCTGTAAAAACTGTAAAGGCATCTTGTATTCCACCATAGTTGAAGTGGCAAATCATCGTGACCAACTCCGATCCGTAAACTGATCTCTCTACACAAGAGCATAACAAGATTGATCCTGCATGGAGTCTAGGAAACTCTATTGATCCAAAATGTCTTGTGAGACATCTGTTATGACTTCCTGTCATTCATTCTCACTGCAATCCAAAATTACTAAGTTCAGCGTTAATTATATTGTTATTATCAATTATTAATTGTATACTTAGTTTAAATCTATTATTACAATATAAGTTCAGCGTTAAACATATATAAATAATTTATATCTATGTATAAAATTATAATATTTTATAACATTTATAAAATACAAACAAAAATACTTATACTTTATTTTATAATAAGGATAAATTTGTCATTCTATATATTAGTTAGTTTTTCTCATGTTATTCTCTCTTTTATTTACTCTTCATTCAAATAATACAGAAGAAAACATTTTTTTTTTTCTTTTCATTTTCTTTCTTCTCAATTTCTCTGGGCAGCCAAACAAAGGTTAAAGGAGAGAATAGGAAAAAGGGTTTTTTCATATTGATATTGACACTTCGAATGAACTTGCAAATATTTATAAGCAAGTGGTTGTAGTAAGTAAATAAATAAATTGTGTATGCATGGAAATGCAGGACTAGTGTACACTTATTCTACAAGGATGAAACAACACTTATATGTGAACCAACCGGAGCTAGTGACAGAAATGAACAAGATTATGACTCTGGATTTGGGTAAGCCTACTCACGTAACAAAGAACCTTGCACCCCTTCTTGGCAATGGCATTTTAAGATCCAATGGCCTTAGCTGGGCACATCAGAGAAAACTTGTTGCTGCTGAGTTCTTCATGGATAAAGTTAAGGTATGTAAATATCTAAAGTAAATACTCAATTCGGCACTGATCATTTTCAATTTATACAACGTTATCCCTAATTATTTGAAAATTCTAATCCAACCCTCAACCATTTAAAAATGTGAACAAATAGGGTGCTCTTAAAACTACTAGTTTGTGAATTTATGATTTAGGTTTAAATTGATTTTAAGGGTCTATTTGTTCCAATTTTTAAATGATTGAGGGTTAAATTGGAGTTTTCGAGAAAGATGACGTTGTACAAATATGTTTACTCAAATATCTAAAGTTTTTGCTTTTGCACTATTTAATTGGCTAGACAAAAAACTGTGTTTTTAATTAAGGAGTGAATGTTTTTTTAAAACTAATATGAGCCAACTTTCTAAAAATAATTTTTTTCTTTTAAATTCTAAATTCTAAACTTGAAATATTAAATTTTTTGTTTAAACTTTATGTTCAAAACCTCAAACTCTATATTCTCCAAAAAATAATTTTTTCTTGCAATAATGCAGGCATGAGCTAGTAGATATATATAAAGGTTTATGAAACTGAAATATTGTTTGGTGAATGATGAATAAGATGAGAATTTAGTTGAGCCAATTTATGAGTTAATGCGAATTTGATTCATCACCACTCAATTTATGAGTTACATTGGGATTTAAACTCACATAAAATGAGTTGAATTTTTTTTTTTTTGTGACTAAAATGAGTTGAATTTGGTTATGCTAAGCTTAGCTTGTTGATTATAGAGCGAGTTAACTCGATATATATAACAACTGTGATAGAGATTATAAATTATAATTGATAGATAAATAACTTATGAAAAAGTCTTGGTAGTTAATATTAGAGAGACAATAGGAAGCTAATATCATTTTTTATTCTTTTCTCTTTTTTCTTTTACCACCCACTATTTTTCTAATTATATGATAGGAGTAAGATCTCATATAGGTTAGAAATTGAGAAATTAGGAAGAGATTATAAGAGAATTGTAGAAATTGAGGGAAATTAGGAAAGAATAAGAGGAAGAAGAAGATAGGAATTCCAAAAGAGGAAAGAAATAACTATGTCCTTGATAATTTTTGCATATTTGATTACATATTTTCCTTTACTATTTATAGTAAAATACCTAACTTTCTAGATTATTCTAAAGATTATTATAACAATAATGTTAGACATCCAAGTGATTTAAGTAACCAAGCCCAACCAAGTCCTCAACCTACACGCGCCTCTCAACCCACACAATCCCTGATTTTTCGTTCTTCCCTTTTTCACTCAAATGCGTTATTTCAGATTTTATTATAGCAAACTTCTTTGTTTTCTCTCTCACTCCCTTCATCGCCGTTCTCATTTCTCGTTATCGTCAACTCTTCATGCTTCTTCCGATAACGATAACGACGACGGCAGCGGCGGCAGCAACAACAGCAAGGAGGAGGACAATGAAGACGACAACACAATAGATAAGAAGAAGACAACAGCGACGATAAAGATAATGGCAACGGCAACAATAGGAAGAAGAAGACCAAAACCACGTAAATATGAGGAGGAAGAGGAGTAGCAGCAGTAGTAGGAAGATGGAGTACATTTGAGTACATTTAAGAAGAAAAAAAAGCAATTCCGTTTTTGTTTTCGTGACCCAAAGTCACGCCTGGGCGTGGTCTTGGCGTGGGTTCATGACCAAATCCATTTCTGTTTTCATATAAATTCCGTTTATGTTTTTATGTAAATTGCGTTTCTGTTTTCGTGACCGAAAGTCACGCCTAGGCGTAAACAAGACCACGCCCAGGCGTGGGTTCATCACCAAATCCGTTTCTGTTTTCATATAAATTCCGTTTCTGTTTTTATGTAAATTTCGTTTCTATTTTCGTGACCCAAAGTCACGCCTAGGCATTAACAAGACCACACCTAGGCGTGGGTTCATCACCAAATCCGTTTCTGTTTTTATATAAATTCCGTTTCTGTTTTCATATAAATTTCGTTTCTGTTTTCATGTAAATTCTATTTCTGTTTTTCATCATCAACAACACCACTAACAACAGTAACAATGTAATAATGGAGGAGGAGGATGAGAAGGAAGAAGAAGAGGACGAAGAAGAGGAAAAAGAAGAGGAAGGAGAAGAGGAAGAAGAGGATGAAGAACACGAAGAAGAAGAAGACAATACCGACGACGACGACGACAATGATGGCGGTGGCAATGAGACGGTGGCGTCTGCAGCGACGACGACGGTGGTGGTTGCAGCAACAACGACAATGGTGGCAGCAGTGGTGACGAAGAAGCTGCTGCTGCAGTAAACGCGCGTTTTTTAATTTTGGGAGAGTGATAGCGCGTGAGTGTGTGAGAGTGGGGAAAAATTACTTGGTTGGACTTGGTTGGGGTAAATGCTTGGATGTGTAGCATTACTGTGATGCGGAAAACCTACACAAACAAGCATATTTGCAACCAAGCCCAACCAAGTGCATTTTCACGGACGCGCCCCTTAGCTTTTTTGAAACACATGAAAAGTGGCAAAGGCGCTAACTTACTTAACACGCTGTTTATTGCACATGTCACTATAGCTCTAGATGTTTGTTCATTTGCTTATTTTCATCCACATTCTTTCTCATTCTTCCTCATTTCTTCTCCATTTTCTCTTTTTTTCGTTTCCACTCCATTTTCTTTAATTTTTTTTCACCAAACATTTTAATGAAAATGAAAACAAACTATGATGATGATGATCATGCTGAAGGTGGATTAGAAATAACGGGGCAGGTTAGTAAGTTCGTTGACATAAAATTTCATTCGTTGTGTGATCAATTTCCGGTTCGGTATGCGTTATATTTTCGGTTCGATTATGTAACGTGTTTCCATCTTGGCAGTTCTTTTGTCACGTTGATGAGGATTATATTCCCAAGGTTGGAATGGTATTTGAAACACTTGAGGAAGCTGGGTTGTTTTATAAAGAATACGCCAAACGTGCAGGATTCGCTACGAAAATAAGGAACACAAACAGAAGCAAGCGTACTAAGGAAGCAATCAACCAACTTTTAACATGCAACCGAGAGGGGAAATGGATATCCGAAGTACCACGTGTTGAGAGGACGAATCCTATATGTGGTGCTAGATGTCCAGCTCGAATGTTCGTTCACGTAGAAAAGAACACGAGTAGGTGGATTATTTCAAAAGTTGTTCTTGGTCATTCTCATCCTTGCTATCCTGATCAGTGTCAGATGCTCGCACAACACAGGGAGCTAAGTCTAGATGTTCGTCGAATGATAGAAATCAATGATCTATCTGGGATCAGGCCATGCCAAACTTACCAATCGCTTGTGACAGCCGCTGGTGGGCACAATGAGCTAGGTTTTATTGAGAAGGATGTCAGAAACTATGTAGACAGGGGAGTTCGGAACGTGAATGAGGTAGAAGATGCAAAAGAACTTGGGAATTACTTTTTGAGAATGAAGGAATAGAACGT
>JASCZI010120994.1:5629-19729 GCA_036250425.1 Stylosanthes scabra | reverse complement strand
GTGGGGGTTGATTCCCATCCTCCGAACTTGAGGAGAGATCAATGAGGTCTTCATATTGTGGGGGCGGAGGTTGAGGCTGAGGATGAGGCTGTGGCAGCGGTTGAGGCTGAGGCTGAGGAAGTGACTTATGCCTGAAAAGAAAACAGTTAAACAACTCGAACCGGTAATTGTAACTAAGATGAACATAAAAAAAATCCAAATTTTCTTAAAACATAGATGCTTACAGTGTACTTGGCTGAGGCTGTGGCTGAGGCTGAGGCTGTGGCTGATGCTGTGGCTGCGGTTCAGGCTGAGGCTGCGGTTGAGGCTGAGGCTGAAGAAGTGGCTGATCCCTGAAAAGACAACAGTGAAACAAATCGAACCGGAAATTACAACTAAGATGAACATAAAAAAAAATGCAAACCAACAAAAAATATAGGTGCTTACAGTTCACTTGGCTGAGGCTGTGGATGAGGCTGAGGCTGTGTATGCGGTTGAGGCTCAGGCTCAGGCTGGTGTGGTTGAGGTTGAGGTTGAGGCTGCTGTGGTTGAGGTTGAGGCTGAGGCAGAGGCAGTGGCTGTGGCTGTTGCTGTGGCTGTGGCTGTGGCTGAGGTTGAGGTTGAGGCTGTGGCTGTGGTTGTGGCTGAGGTTGAGGCTGAGGCTGAGGCTGAGGTTGAAGTTGGGGTTGAGGCTGATGCCTGAAAAAATAACAGTTCACAACCCGAACCGGAAATGTCAATTAAGATGAAAGAAAAAAAAATGCAAACCAGCAAAAATTTACTTACTTTCCAATTTTATCAGCCAACTTAATCAGGCGTAGATAGGGGGGCCTATGAGGCTGAGGGGTTTTTTCATCACTGAAATGATCAACAAAACGATCACTATCAAACACCTGAACCGGAAAACGGACTAGGGTGAAAACTAAAATTAAAATTTACTTACTTTCCACTGGCACCATCAACTGGATCATCAGGAGTTGGTTTCTTTGCTCTCTTGGCGGCCCTAACTTCTTGAGGCTGCGGGTGTGATTGTGGAATTGGAGAAGGTGGTTTACCCTAATTAGGGTTTTTGGACTTGGCAGCTCTGTCTGGTTGCTTTCTTTTGCCAATAGCTCTCTCCACAAGAGGAGAACCCTCACTTCTCAGTGCACTGATAAAATCAACAACAAGTACGAGGATGAACCGGAAATTCATTATATATGTACTAAGCATAAATAAGATGAACCGGAATTTCTTACCCAGTAGCACTTGAGTCTTGCTTTTTATTGCTTCTTCTTTCTCCTTGAGCAGGAGTTGGATTTGGCAACGGCCTTCTCTCCACCAGCTCTTCTGACTTCGTATTTTCTGAATCCTCTTCGGATGAGCTGGAGCTTGATCCACCAGAACTAGACTCCACTTGAGAATCATATTCGCTTTCAGATTCTGAAGGGTAATGGTACTTCCCCATAAGATTTATGCCCATCTTAAGCTCCCTGTTCCTCTTCAGCAACTTATCCTTGGCAGTTCGTAACAACCCTGTCTTAACTAGACCCTGAAAGAACCCCGAACCGGAAATCAATACAATCAAGAAACGGAATGTGAAAGGCACAAATACAAACAATAAACAATTGCCGAACCGGAAAACATTCACTGTGGGATGGTCACGGTTGAGTCTCTTTAGCAGGTTTTCCCCAGTCCAGAACTGTATCCAAGGAGGCTGGGCTTCTGGTTCCCTTGCGTTCTTTCCAAAGTGGGTCTCGTGAAAGTAGATTATCATCATTACATAACAGCATCCATGAATGGCCTTGGTGTTGTTCAATTTGGCCTTCTTAAGCTCTTCAAGTAGAAAATCATGCACGTGGAGTGCCCAATTTCTCGATCTGGTATTTTCAAGATCAAACAGGGTGGGGAGTGCCTTTGGAGTGACGTTTGGGGAAGAAGTTGGCAGGAGGAAGACCTTTTGAATGAAGATCAAAAAGCCCTCTTGAAAAGATTCCGGTTCGCCTCTGTATCTACTGGTGTTCTCTTTACAAGCATTGTCAGCTCAGCCTGGCTTTTTCCTTGGAACATTTTGAAAACGGCATGATCTTCGTCGCTGAGGTCTTTCTTAGACACCTTATCGTCGAAAGGTTCACCTGCGCAAGTCGAACCGGTATAAACTAAACACCGAACCGAAAATACATACAGATCAAATACGGAAAAATCATATTACACGAAAGGAAACTGACCATTCCAGGAAAGACCCAAAGCTTTGCCTATCTTGTCTGTTGTGATCTCAACGTCTCCACGAACAGGGTGTATAGTGTTGTCGTGGATGTTGAATATGTTCACTAACTCCTTCAGCATGTGTTGTCTGAGGTTGTAGTTTGGTAGGTGAGAGAATGCACCAAATCCTAGTTCCTCAATCAACGCCATCTTTTGGGCATCTCCCCGTAGGCACTTGTTGTACATTGAGGCAACAGTTTTTGGCAGGCATCTAAAATGGTGACCTTGCTGTAGATTATCAAAATTATACAATCATGAACCGGAAATATATCACGATCGAACCGGAATGTATCGTTGAGCATATATTAGTACTTACATCCTTCTTCTTAGGGCTGCTTTGCTTTTGTGACTTCTTTTGCTTCTTACCCACAGTATCCTTTCCTGATTTTGGGGAACGAGCCATTGGTTCACTGGGAAAAAAAACAAGAGGTAAGAATGCAGGCGAACTAAACCCTAATACCAAAATGAAGAATGCAATCGAACCGGAAACAACTTGCATACGAATGAATCAACAAGAACAACTAAGCGTTATGTGAGAGAAAGTTAGAAACCCGGAACCGGAAATACATGAAAAAAGAAGTGGAAAACCTAACTATTCACAATAAACACGACGCAAACGCAAACGTGAAAGCATAGGCTTTTTTACATTTAGAAAACAAAAGAAGAAAACAATCCACTAACCTTTACTGTTTTAGAGGGTCTGGAATGACTTGTTGAGTTCGTATGTGCTTTCCCTTTTCCATTTCGGAGTGAAGTGCTCTGTTTTGATGTTTGTCTGGGCTTGAGATGTTGCTTGATCCTCGTCTGAAGTTGATGATTTTCCGTTTCGAAGTGATGAGTTGAGAAATGAGTTTCTCTCGTTTGAGTTTTCTTCTTTTGTGGATGGAAATGAAAAATGCTCGTTTTTTTGCAAAATGGAACTGCTTTGATGGTCGAAGCGGTTTTCGAAACGTGCTTGAGAAGTCGAAGTGATTTGAATTCATTGGAACGGTTACCGAGGCACGTCCTTTCGTGTTGTGAGGATTGGCGGGTCGCGTGGATTACACGCGCCTATTGAAAGTGGGATTGATTGGCTTGGTTGATAGTTGGTTGTATATATGCTTGTATATATAGTATTATTGAATTTGATGAGGAACTTAACTTAGTTGACTTGGTTCAACTTGGCCTATTTCCAAACCTATAAAACTTGGTTATGACATTATTGAATTCGAAGATAATTTGAAATGAAATGGAATATTAATGACAGGGTATGGTGGGTCTAATGATAGAATCAGCACAACCGTTACTAAAAAAGTGGGAGGAACTTGTAGAGGAAGAAGGAGGCACTGCTGAAGTTGAGGTTAATAAAGATCTGAGAACCTTAGCGGCTGATGTTATTTCAAGAGTTTGTTTTGGCCATTCTTATTCCAAGGGGAAGCAAGTTTTTTCTAAACTTAGATTCATGCAGACGACTATGTCCAAGCATGGCACCTTTCTTTTTGGCGTCAAAGGTCTCTGGTAAGTCAAACTCCAACAACTTTACTACTCATTTAGTCTTTAATTTTTTGTTACCTAACAACAAATGTTGCCAAATGACAATTAATTCAGGAAACATGGATTAAATTTTAGAGGAGGCAGGTTAGATAAATGATGGAGTAACACTTTAATCACCTTTAAATCAAGATAGTGATTGAGCTTAAAAATGATAAAAGTTACTTTATCACTTTATCGACTTTAATTTTCTCACTTTATGAATATTTTTTCACCAAGAATGCATGTAATAATTAAAAAAAAAATGTTATTTATGAAATAAAATTCAACCATCAAATTAACCATTAAATAGGTGCTACACACATCAAGTGAGTTAAATATCAGATTAATCCCTGAAATTTGAAGCTACGATCAAATTGGCCCCGAAATTTAAATGTTATTAAATTGGTTCTCCACTTTTATGAATGTGACACACATTGGTCCTTTTAAGGTTGTCCGTAAAAAAAAAAAGCTAATTTGACAGTTATTTGTCTATGCTGAACTCTAATAAAACGACGTCGTGATATGTTGTGTGAGAGAGATTTTAACTTCCTTTGGCCTTAAACAATGTCATTTTGGTACTATGATGATGTGAACAGATCACGATATTATCTTATTAGAGTTCAGCATGAATAATTAACGACCACATCAGCGTTTTTTTACGGACAATCTTAAAAGAGCCAATGTGAATTACAACCGTAAAAGTGAGGGACTAATTTAATAACATTTGAATTTCAGGTCCCATTTGATTGTAACCACAAATTTTTAATTTTTAACTCAAGTACTTTAAAACACTTTTTTTAAAAAAAATGATTAGTTGTTAAAATATGATTGGATATATTTATTAAACTGATTAACCGTTTAAATTTAAAAATAACAATGCTACATGTACACTTTTTTTTTGTGTACATTTATATCAAGTCTCAAATGAACATGTTTTTATATATACAACGAACATGTTTTTATAGTTGACACGAACAGGTTTTAAAGGTTTTAAGTTTTAAAACCTGTTGTTTACTTTTAAAAACCTGTTCGTTCTAGTAGTAATATTCTGTTCGTGCACGAACATAAATCTATATATACAATGAACATGTTTTATAGTTGACACGAACAGGTTTTAAGTTTTAAAACCTGTTCGTTTGCTTTTAAAAACCTGTTCGTTCTAGTAGTAATATTCTGTTCGCACGAACAGAAATCTATATATACAATGAACATGTTTTATAGTGGACACGAACAGGTTTTTTCGTTTGCTTTTAAAAACCTGTTCATTCTAATAGTCAAAACCTGTTCGTTGGGACTTGGATAGAGGTGTACACCAAAAAGAAGTGTACACCAAGATTAATTGATTTAAAAAAACAAAAAATAAATCGATTTATTATTGTCCACCCAATACCAAATGAGTAAATTCATATTCAACCAACCAACCGTAGATTATGAAGCACTAGTAGACACCTTCATCCCTCTTCTCTCCCCCTCCTCCCCGTGGCAGCTAGTGTCACTGTCGCCGAGTCCCCGGCGGACAACTCTATTCTCACTTCTTCCCATTAAGCATTTCTGCTGCTTCTCCTTTATCTTCCTGTGTTGCCACCGATCGAAATCTCTTCAGGCTGCATCTCTATGCAATTCTCCACCATCTCTGCTTACACAAACAAAACTATCTAATTTTATTGTTTTTTATTTTTAATTTTTAATTTTTTATAGAATTGATGTGTTCATGTATTTTCTTCTATACGAGGACTTCTACATACTAAAGCATTCCCTCCTGACAAGGATTACTTGACTTTTTTTTTTTTTTCGGTAAATGTTATATGTGTTGAGATCACACATCTTTTTGTTATAATGAAAGAAAATTTATAACACATGAGTCATTTTTATTTTTGGAGAAAATCAAGGGTCCTGCTGCAGTGAGTCATTTGTTTCTTCATGAACCAAAGCAAAGAAATAGAGAAAACGAAGATAAACAGAAACATTTGTTCCGAATGGTTAAAAACAGGGTTAAAAAAAAAGGAAGAAAAAAATCGGTTCCTCTACATGAACCTTATTATTAATATTTTCTATGCTAATATTTACATTTTTTAGTGTTATTAAATAGTGTGTATAAGTGTGTAAAATGGTATATCTACTATTGTCCTAATAATTAACCATGGGTTTGATTCACCCACCAAATGAAAGTAACACACGGTTTGACCATGTAACACGTGTTGAGTATTGATTAGTGGAAGTAATACATCTTTAAAAAAAGACATTTTTTTCCATGCTTAACTAAGTGGCGCCCTGATAATAATGGTAGCACGTGTTATGAAATTTGTATCCTAGGAATGATTAACATGTAATGGCAGGGACAAAATAAACTTCCTGAAAAAGAAGGAAAACGAGGTTAGCATGAAGGAGATGGAGACACAGATAGAATCATTAATTTGGGAGTTAGTGGAGGAACGCAAACTAGAATGCTCGGAGAAACCATGTTTAGAGAAAGATTTGATGCAGTTACTACTAGAAGCAGCAGCAATTGATGAAGGTTTACCCAAGAACTCAGGGAAGCAATTTGTTGTGGATAATTGCAAGAATATATATTTTGCTGGGCATGAAACCATTGCTATCACAGCTTCTTGGTGTTTGATGCTTCTTGCTAAGTACCCTCAATGGCAAACTCGTGTGAGGGATGAGATCGTTGAACTCTTTCCCACCGGCATACCAGATGCAGATTCTCTCCCTCTCTTGAAAACGGTATATATATTCTAGCCAAAAATATATTGAGCTTATACGCGAGATTAAAAAGAAGTAAATGTGGGCTATATAAATAGTTAGAATTTTAACAATTCGACAATGCTAGGTAACCCATAAAAAATCAGTCTATATCAGCCAATAATTTATATTGGATGTTCTATTTCTTTAAGTTTTGGATGTTCTATTTATAGGTTTCGGATGTTCTATTTCATTTGTTGATTATTGGTTGCTTTAGATTTCGGATGTTCTATTTTTTATATTTGTGGACGTTTCATAAACAATAGTTATGGATGTTTTAATTTTTATTGGCTAATTTATTGGTTAGAAAAATATTGGTTACCTATACTAATACTGACTCGATTATTATATTATTTTGTTTTTACAGTTGAATATGGTGATTCAAGAAGTGCTACGTTTATACCCAGCAGCAGCCTTTGTTTCAAGGGAGGCATATGAAGATATTCAAATTGGAAACCTTCATGTCCCTAAAGGAGTTTGTTTATGGAGTCTGATTCCAGCAATGAATAGGGACCCTGAAAATTGGGGACAAGATGCAAATGAATTTAAACCAGAAAGGTTCAGTGAGGGTCTCTCTAAAGCTTGCAAGTATCCACAAGCATATGTACCATTTGGATTGGGTCCTCGCACTTGCCTAGGTAAAAATTTTGCAATAGTTCAGTTAAAGGTTGTGTTGGCACTCATCATTTCCAAGTTTAGCTTCTCTTTATCTCCAAGTTATAAGCATTCTCCCAAATATAGGATGATTATAGAACCAGAATATGGTGTGCATATCCTTATTCGAAAGATCTAATCGATGTTCCGATCCCATGAGCATTTGGATTTTCATACTTATGTATATGTATTTTTTATGTGAGATGATGTGGTTTCTAGTTGTTCTTAAGCTTATATAGTGATGTTTTTTGAATGACAGCCGATTAAATGAAGTTGTCCTACTCGTATATATATATGTATTTCTCTAAAGTCGTTTATCTAGGCAGTGACACGCGTAAAAGAAATTAGTTACTCTGTTTCGCTACATTTTTTATAAAATAAACCTAGGTGTACCATTGTATACACCTGCACACATTATTCAGTAACACAGAAAAATATGAACATTAGCACAGAAATTTATATTTTTCCGTGCTAATATTTATATTTTTTCGTACGGTAATGCTACATGTACACCTCTTTTTGGTGTACACCTCCAACCAAGTCCCAAACGAACAGATTTTTATATATACAACGAACATGTTTTCATAGTTAACATGAACAGATTTTAAAACTTGTTCGTTTACTTTTAAAAATCTGTTCGTTCTAGTAGTAAAATTCTGTTCGTGCACGAACAGAAGTCTATATATATAACGAACATATTTTATAGTTGACACGAACATGTTAAAAATCTGTTCGTTTGCTTTAAAAAATCAGTTCGTTCTAGTAGTAAAAATCTGTTCGTTTAAGACTTAGTTGGAAGTGTATACCAAAAAGAGGTGTACACCAAGATTAATTCTTTTTTGTATTATTAAATGGTGTGTACAGATGTATACAATGGTACACATAGTATTACTATTTTATTTAAGACACACCTTCACACACCCATTTGGCCATTTCTATCTTATGAGTTCCAAATAACACTTCCTACTCATAGTTAGGATTTGAATTCGGTGCACTTCTAGACCACGCATACACATATATGCCATTGGACCAAGCCTTGCAGTGCCTCTGTTTCACTACTTAACATCATAATTTGGTCTTATAGTTTAATTAGGTGATTGATTTTAATCTATATAATCAAACAATTCTTAATATATTTATAATTTATAATTAAATTAAAAGTTAACTATTAGACTATTGTTTGAAAATCAAAGTGAAGGTGAAGAAAGAAAAGCGACATTCCTTTATTTTTTATCGTTTTTGTCTCTAACGTTTGGAGTAAGTCTCAAAGACGTCCCTAAGGTTTAAAACGTCCTATTTATGTCCCTAAAATTTTGAAATCGTATCAATGTTGTCCCATCGTTAAGCAATTATGAAAATCACTAACAAAACCATACACATATTACATATATATGTTCATAACACCAAAATATTATAAGTGACATATATGTCCACTTCATTCGTGTTCATTATTATTTCTCACACTATAACATATATAACACAAAGACCAAAAGAAGCTAAGCACGTAACGCTTCTTTTTTCTCACCCAAACTTTACCTTTTTTGAGTTGTTCGAGTGCGATTGTGTTAAATATTGCCTCTAAAAAACTATTAATTAATTAATTAATTTTGCATTTGAACGAGTAGATTGTCGAGAATTATACTAATAGAGTTGACGGTGGGACAAGATTGATACAATTTCAAAAAGTTAGGGGCACAAATAGGACGTTTTAAACGTTAGGGATATCTTTGAAACTTATCCCAAACGTTAGGGACGAAAATGATATTTTACCTTTTTTTCTATCGTTCAAAGGAAAACTCAATCTCAACCTGAAGGGAGCAAGCAAAAATGCTTGGAGTTCAAAAAATAGAAGAAACTATTACCGCAAAACAAAGGAGGAAAAAACGTCTTCTAACAGTAATCTAAAAACATCTAACTTTTCAATTAGACTACCTCCAAGAAGATTACCTGTATTGTTTCTAACTCTTCATCGTTACGACAGTATCCCTTTGGCATGGCCACGGGGACACCAACAAAATGACAATACCTATTGATGATGTCCAAAATTCTTTCGGACTCCCGGACTTCCACCGACAAGTGTATCAGATCGTATCAAGTAATAAAAATTGAGTAGAGTTATTGTTTCCACGAGGATTAATGAATTGATCAACAACGGTTAATTAGATTTTCTAATTAGACAGAGTAATAAAAGAGGAGTTTAATGAATATGCAAACAATGAGAATTAATCATTAAAATTACTAATTAACTAAGCATGCATACTGGAACAGCAACAAAACATTAAGACTTTAGAAAACTAAAATAATAAACTATCATGCAAATATTGAAACTAACAGGACAATAATAATTAGAACCTAATATGCAACCTATAATAATTAACTAATAGAATTACTAATAGACTAAATATGCAACGTGAACAATAACTAATAATTAGAAACCAAAGCAATTCAAATAACAAACTAATATTCAATTCTAGACGTGACAGTAAAAAGCTAACGGCAACAAATAATTTCAAAAACCAATAACAGCAGGCAACGAACACACTATGATAAAAATCAATATCACAAAAAATCAAAGAATCAGAGATGTTCTTCAAGCAATTGTTATAATCCAAATTTAATTTTCTTCTAACACAAGCAATCACAATTGAATCCTATTTTTAATTAAACCCTAATCTCTCATAAATTTAATTTTCTTTAATTTAATTAGTTACCAATTTCTTGAATTACCAATCAAACAAAAGGTATCGGACCAAAAATCTAGATTCAATTTCACAAAACCTTAATTCTTTATCTCTAAATCAATAAGGCTTCAATGGTTGTCAAATTCAATCTCACGTTTAAATTAAAGAACTTCTCAATTACTCAGATTTAAACCAAACAAGAACAAATTACCTCTAATAATGTTGATCAAGATTAATTGAAGCACATGAATCTGACAAAAAAACAATCGTGGCTTGCAATAGAAGAAAAACTGGAACTTGAATCATTCAAATCCACTTGAGCGAACAGAGCTCTTCATCCTTGATCACAAAGAATTTAGCTACTCATGTTGATGAAGAACATTGCAAAATTGATTAAGAGTGAAAATTAAAGTCACGTCTCTGGGCAAAGGTGCAAACTCAGATTTTTGAGAATCCTAAAACAGAGAATGAACAGAGGCAAAACCGAACAATTGAAAGTGTCTCCGTGTACTTAACCCTAGTGGTTACGTCACTTATTTATACTAATATTAAACCTAATTCTAATTGAAAGATAAATTAAATTCAAATTCAAATTCAAACAAATTAATCCTAATGGAATTACATTTACTGACAGTAATCACACAACTCTGCAGATTATACTTTGGGCTTGGACTTTGGCTAATCATCCTTTGATTTCTCTTGTTGTTCTAATCATGGTTTTGGGCTTCAAAACTCGGGATTAAACTTGGTAAACCATGGTTAGAAACTTGGGAAAACATGGGCCATAATGTTTGGACAAAGAGGCCACGCCTATGCCACGCCTAAGCCATGCCTGGGCGTAGGAGCTTACGGCAGATTTGATGATCAACATGCCTAGGCTACGCCAAGGCCACGCCTGGGCGTAGAAGCTTTGCGGCAGCTTTGAAGCGTCACTTTTTCAGGGTGTTTCGGGCCTCAAACCAATTGTCAACCATAGATTATTATATACCGACGCGAAGCCTCGGATGTTAGCTTTCAAACGAGCTTGGAACTACATCGTTTGGAACTCTGTAGCTCGAGTTATCCCCACTTTAGTGCACAGAGGTCAAGTTGACAGTACACTCAAAAGTCTTCTTTTTCAAACTTCTTCCATTTCCTTTGTATTCTCTTGTAGTTCCTGTAAACACATAACCAAATACTCAAGATACTCATTGATAAAGAATTAAACTAAATTACTTGAGTATTAAGTCAAATATCTACTAAAAACGTATGAAACTAGGGCCTAAAATCATCAATGATGCACATGCATCACCTATCCAACTTAAATAGAAAGCATTTTATACTCTTAACCTCTATTGTTCCAAACTCGAGGGTTATTTGTCCCCTTGTCTATAAAATCCTGTTTCTCCATAAACCCAAGTGGGTGAATTGGTTTGACCTATTATAGTATTATAAGTAATTTGCACATTACCAAAATCATATAAAAAAGTTCCATAACTTGTTTCTGATCTTTCAAAGATGTAGATCAATCATTTTTGTCTATTTTTTTTTGCCCAGCTAGCCAAGGTTGAGCAACTTGTTATAAATACTATCTCTTCCATCTCTCCAATTCATTCTCCAAGTCATTCCTCCAATATGAATGTGAGGAGGAAGATTTAAGATATAAGAACACTAATAGAAATAGCAAGAAATTAGGAAATAGACTCTCCAAGCCATCCTCCAATATGAATGTAAGAGGAAGATTTAAGATAGAAGAAATTAAGAGAAATACCAAGAAATTAGGAAGTAGACGCTTGACGGAGTTCGGGATGGGGCTGTCGTTGAAAGCCTTTTCCATCGCCCTGTCACCGTTTAGAAAAGGTGTCATAGGGTGCAACCAAGTTTAAAATACCGAGTACGGGACTCGGGTCGTTCTCCCTAGGAAGCAGAAACGAGATGTTTATTTTCGATTGGGGTTTGGTTGCAGTTGATTGTTGAAAACAGAGTGTAAGTAAAGCAATTTAAAAGCAGTAATAATAAAAGAGTGCTCGACTGTGGGTTGAAATATTGTGCATCCCTATGATCACTGCCAGTCCCAGGTCGGATGAGCTGTCACCTAGGAGGAACACACCACCCAGGGTAGAGTGGAGAAGTTAATCCTCCGCGTATCCTTGGCATACACAACTGTGAGGGTACTGATCCCACGATGGATTCGAGTAAATTCGCGTTACTGGAATAAACTCACCAGCGGTGCACGCATGGCAGGGGTCTGTAGTCAAACACTTGAGGTTGAAAGAACTCGGTTGAACCTGCTGTCACCAGGTCCACAATTCATGCATCTAGGCACCATATTGAATCTGTGTCGCAGGGCCCTTACCCTTGCTGGCAGGGGCGTACAAATAGCGATAACGGACTTAACCCCGTTCATCCCCATCCAACCTATGGGGGACAAGCAGGTAAGGTCATGTGCACATTTCACCCCACAGCCGAGACACTACGGGAAGCTACTCGCTACTTGAAATCATAATTGCGGGAAAATAAATGGGCAGCATAACAGTATGTAAAATCGCAGTTTGCAAGAAAATAAAGGGACAGAATAACAGCAGTAAAATGGTGATTTTGCAGGAAAATACACGGACAGAATAACGGCAGTAAAGCAATAAAATCGTAGTTTGAAAATCAGCAGAGTAACAGTAAAGTAAATTGATTAAAACGAAAATTCGGTAGAGTAACAGTATATAAAAATAGTAAAATGTTTGGCTAGTGTGGCTACAAGAAAATGGAGATCCTAAAAACTAAAATGATTTAACTAAGAGAGAACATGGGAGAACATAAGTTTTCCCAAAAACTCTAAAAAATTATTCAAGACTTAAGAACCCCCAACAAGGGGCTCAAGAAGGGGTGTGGTGAATGGGGTAACATCCCCTCTATTTATAGGCCTCCAATTGGCTATAAATTCTCTTTTTGGCCTTTATTTTGCTTGCTGTCCACGCTCTGATGCGTACACATCTGTTTCCTATGTATACGCATAGGTCAAGAAACGTGCCTTGCGCGTCACTCCCGCTTGTGTGCGTACGCATCGAGTCCATATGCGTATGCATATAGGACTATTATACACCGTTGCGAAGCTATAGATGTTATCTTTTCAATGGCTTTAGAACCAAGTGATTTGGACCTCTATAGCTCATGTTATGTCCAATTTAGTGACAAGAGGTTGGGATTGACAGCATTAGGAGAATTCTGAGCACTGATCTTTGGATGCAAATTTCTTATAGAATCTCTTAGAATCGGACAAAGTGTTCAACATGAGAGTTGTAGGCATTGAATTCTTCTTTTTGAAGAGTCCAAGTTTGCTCCAATCTGATGACTATAGCTCATTTTCTCATTTTTTCATTCTTGCTCCTTTTGCATTCCTTGGTCATTTCCAATCCGATTTTAACCTATCTAGGCCTGAAACACTTGAACAAACACATCAAGGTATCGAATGGAATGAAAATTAAGTAAGTAAGTGAATATATAGCGAATTATGGCAAAAAATGAATGTATTCACAATTTAAGCCCTAAGGAGCAATTAAACGAGAACAAACATATTTCTCTAGTATTTAAGTGGTGAGAGGTTGATAATTAGTCAATTAATGATATGAAATAACTCATCGAAATGAGGTTTATCAACTGTCCAAGATATTCCTCCAATATGAATGTTAGGGGGAAGATTTAAGATAAAAGAGAATTGAGAGAAATAATGAAAAATTAGGAAGCAGAGAGGAAAGAGAGAATCTCCATTGAGGAGCCTCAGAAAAAACAATTCACATTTCACATATTGATTATCATTATAAGTATTTTCTATTCATATTTATACCAAGTCTTAATATCATGCTAACTAAGCTAATGAGCCTAATTATATTCCTAACATTACTCTATCCTTCAAAACAACCTTGCCCTCAAGGTTTTAAATTTTTTTTTACAAAATAAAACAATTATGAACAAAAAAATTTTAATATCCTAATGCTCAAAATTTAAAATACTCACTAGGATTCCATTGGTAGAATTTTTGCTCATACATGAAAAAAAATATTGGTCTGAGCCATGAATAGGTGAAGTTTGCAGCTATTCAGAAACATGCAAATGTGAGCACCAAAAAGGAACCCAATTTTAACCCACAGAATTTTAGTTGCATAACAATTAGCTTGACTATCTCTAGCTAGACCTAATCATTATGTGATTCAATTTCCAGCTAGCATAGACTAATAGATCTCTCAATTTAATTAATCTAGCCCTAGACAAGTTAAGAACACCTCTCAGTGATTCTAAACTATTGGGATGAAGAACA
>JASCZI010120993.1:55181-65473 GCA_036250425.1 Stylosanthes scabra | reverse complement strand
CCATTGTTTGCCTGTCCAATTTCACTCTCCTTCTCCCATTGCTTTCGGGCAATGGTGGCCCTCAACTCCTTGGCCAGATCATTTTTCCCACCATCATTAACGGATGCATTGCCTTTAGCCATATGTGAAGTGGATGTAGATGTGGAAGGCTGAGCAGCTGCATCGCCAGGTTGTTTGTCTTGAAATAAATCATCTAAGTATGCATCACCTGGAGGGTCACTAAATCTACTCAGCTCATTTCCTTCCCCTTGGGCTGGTACCTTCATTGCCTTCAAATAGCAATCAGACAAATCTATTACTTTTCTCATTCAAAAAATGAAGACATATTTTATTGATGAACAATAACATCATAATTAAGTAATAAGACTTCAGGAAAGGGACCGTATCCATATTCTAAATGGATTTACTGATATGATGGTTTTCAATAGGGTACTGATCATCTTGACCTAAAAATAAGGCTTCCTTCCTTCTGTAGTATGTGTGTACTAAAAGAGAATAAAAGAAAAAGAATACTAGAAATCTGTTGATAGAGAGATATCATTTCGGACAGAAAACAAATAAATGCTCAACAGTTATTTCAATCAGCAAGAAGAGACATGGATGAATTACCACCAGGGAACCATTATCATGACCTCTTGTTCCAAATGCAAATGATTTATTGGCATCATTGGTACTGTCTTTTCCTCCAACCTTATTAGCCATCCCTCTTGACTTTGGAGATTTGACTTCTCCATTCACCCCAACTGCATGTTGGTCATTAGACATTCCATGATCATCAGTTGACCCAGAACCATCTTCTCCATTAGAAGAGAGTTTGTCAGAACCAGTTTGTAGAAACGACGTCTCAGGAATGGCTAAGGTAAGAACTTGATCTGATGGAACATCATCAGCCTTCTCCATTCTCTCATTGAGCAAATTAGAATCTGAAGCATTGTCTTCGTGAGATTTTCTGCCATCAGCAGACACTTTTGCAGCATCCTATAACAAATTGAAATTAAGACATAATAAAAACTTAAAAATAGAGTATTAAAAATAAAAATTTAAGAATTCAATATAATTGCTCAAAATATGAAGATTCCTGGTTTATGGTGTTAGATTATACTCTTAAAGGTATTAGAACCAGCAGAAAAGACATAAAAGGAGATTCTCATAGTTTCAGCTCAACACTGACCTTTTTCTCCACTGAAGATCTTTCACCAGCACCCTTGTGATTACCAGCAGAAACTTGTGCACCTGCAGAATCATCTTCCTCTATATTTCTGTAGAGGTAGCACCATTACTCAAAAATTAAAAAGCTACAAAATTCTGGAGCTACAAGTAAAGAACAATTGTAAATTATTCAAAGGTCCAACTTTAAATACATTGAAGAACTAATAAACATACTTATTTGAGTTATTTCACAAAGTAAAAAAATTGTATCTAAAAAGTACTACCACTACTTGACAGCTAAACACTGCAGATATGATACAAAATGCATAGGCAACTATATTATTCTCATTTCACATAATTAGAAGACCAATTTAAAGTAAGAATCTGAGCAATGCGGACAACTATTTTGGAAAACAACAAAGTGTAATTTCATTAAGTCAAGTTGTCTGCTGTAGTATAAGGAGGAGTATTGTGTATACTGTTTGAAGAATTGAATAAAATAATGGAAGTAACAATAATTTAGTGCCTTGTAAAATATCATTTATCAGATGCATAAGATTCAAGCTACATGCTAATTGTCAATATCAGACAAATTACACAACAAATGAGAACAACCAGAAACATGCCAACTCCTTCAAATCCTATGAATTCTTTTATGAAAATAAAAATTTCTTAAGGTTTGATTCGTTGAGCTAATTGGTCAGTATCTTGGAACACCAAAGAGGGAAGACCATATTTTTAGACTCTTGATACAATTTTTTTGTCCTTTTATTTAGTTTTGAAAGGAAGAAAAGACAAAGTAAGAAACACAAGAACAGAGTTGTGACATTTAAATGTCAATTCAACCAAAATCGGTGTCACTCGATATCAGGCATCAGCATAATGAGAATAAAAATAAGTGATTTTTTGGATCACAAAGTAAACAAAGCATTTAGATGGCTACACTTGACCAAAAAAACATACCAAGGCAATAATATATCATGCTATCTAACCTCAATGTTCCACTATGACGGAGTGAAGACTGCAGGGCACGTCTACAGTTTTGAATCCAAGGGTGAGACAGCAGTGTTTTAGCATCAGGCCTTTGTCTAGCATCCTGTCATGTGCAACAGAACATCAGGACAGGAACAGGGAGCAAAAGGGAGAAAAGAATACACAAAGAGAAGTCATATGCAGCCAGTATAGCATCTATGTTAACACATCAAATGCATTCCAACCAATAAGTTAAGATTTGTATTACCTTCTTAAAGCATTGATGCAGAAAATCGGTAATGTCAGGTGACAAGCTATCAGGAATTGGAGGATGCTCATCCTGAGAGAAAAAAGTCAAGGGATTAAGGAAAAGTGGAGTATAGATCAAATAATTGTTTTTTAGGGGACTTTAACAATTCCAATAACACTGAATCTTAAACCCAAAAACCCTAACCACACACTAGTTACACAAAAGTTTGATGCCTTTGTGTTTATCCAAATGCAAATAGAGAAGTCCTAGGAACCCTGAAGAAAGAAAAACTAATTACACATATACAAACCTGGACAATACGAAAAAGAGCCGGCATAGGCTGCAAATCATAATACGGAGGTACACATGTAAGAAGTTCAATAACTGTACAGCCGACACTCCAAATGTCAGAAGCAGCACAAACCCCAGACATTTCTATAACCTGAAAAATTAAAATGGACATTATCCATAAGCATCCTTAATCAAGGCCAATACATTATATTAGAAGCCACAGCTATAATGCACAATCCCTTTTATTAGGGGAACATACGTTAGATACATAACCATTAATGACCTCTACCTAACAGCTAAAGCTTTTGGTATAAATGATTTCCTGATATGGCATTAGAACCTCTATCATCAAAAGATTTAGAGTTTGATCCTTGTTTCCCTATTCCTCTAAATAAAGAAAGAATTTCATCATAAAATATACCTATGCATATCTCACGCTAAAGTCCAAAAGAGGTTCGATCTTGAGGGGTCACATTAGATATATAACCATTCATGTGTTTCTATCTAACTTCTTAAACTTTTGGGATAAACGGTTTCATGACAACTAAAGTGTCAGTCTGGTGCTCAGCAAAACAAATAAACTGTTTTTATATTAAGAAAGATACAACATAATAATGAGAGATGAGACAGAAACCAAGGGGAAGATGACAGACCCTCCTAATAAAAAACACAAAATAAACAGCATAACACACAGCTAATACCTCTGGGGCCATCCAGTATGGTGTTCCAACAACAGAATGTGTATTGACATCAGCCTCTGTTAATTTTGTCGCAACACCAAAATCAGCAAGTTTGACAAGACCCTGAAGAAAAAGCAGGAGTTATAGTTGGTGAGAATTAATTGAAATTTTCTAAATTCAAGGCCGCTGACCCCACCTAGTGGGACAAGGCTTTGTTGTTGTTTTTTTTTTTTTTTCTCTTCTAAATTCAAGGCCAAGAAAAGAAAAATTATTAAGACGAGCACTTATATCATGAGACACGAACCAAGCAAAGCATAAGCTTATTTTATCTTATTCCCCTAGAGGAAGATGGCTTGTCCTCCATGTTTCTCCTAAATGTCTTCTTTTCTTCTTCTTTTTTAAGTTGCAAATACAAGTTACTAAATGCAGAATAGCTAGTACCTTGTAGTTCATAATAATGCTCAAAACAAGCTAGCAAGACAGGGAACCCCCCTCCTCTTGTATTTCCATATGCAGCAAAAAAAGTTAAGTTTTGACTCACCTAATAAGATTCTACCATTTCTCTAACGCATTTATTCCTACTTCAATCCATCCTAGTGTGTCCACTCACCTGTCTCAACATCCTAATCTCAACAACATTTAGTTATTTTCTTGTTGG
Organism: Stylosanthes scabra; assembly: GCA_036250425.1. Taxonomy (NCBI): domain Eukaryota; kingdom Viridiplantae; phylum Streptophyta; class Magnoliopsida; order Fabales; family Fabaceae; genus Stylosanthes; species Stylosanthes scabra. The sequence goes on along the minus strand of JASCZI010120993.1, from coordinate 61,473 downwards.
TTTTTTCACCATCCAACTTTCAGTCCCATAAAACATTTTCAATATTGTAGTTGAATACCTGTGCACCAGACTGCCCTTTTTTAATAGTTGTACTAATTTCTCCTCAACTTTTAGTGGTATTTCTTTGTTCATAGAATGAATGCTCATAGACTGCTCTTACCACTAAAACCACACATCGGTACCCAACACGGCCTAATATTATTTTAAATAGATTAATATGAATACCCACCAACAACTTGATGCAATCAAGTCCAACTAAGAGGAGGGATTATATGACACAAAAACTCACTTGTATATAGATAATAACTTGAATAACCATGCATACGCACCACCAAAAGAATTGCCTAAACACAAAGCCCTAGCACATAACTCGAGCTAGAAAAATAGAAGACTTGCCTCTTTAGTTGTCAATATGTTTGCACCCTTGATATCTCGATGAATAACACCTTGTTCATGTAGATAAACCAAGCCTTCCAACACCTAGCTCAACATATAAGCCATTTAGTATAAAATCTTATAACCAAATCCTTGAAAGATCTCAATGAAAAAGTCTTAAGTACCCCCAAACCTGGGCTATATAAACAGCAACCAGTGATTCTGGAAAAGGACCAAATTTATTTGGCTTGATAATATTTGCAAGTGAACCATTCTCCACATACCTATGAAGTCACAAACCACATGTAGTAAAATCATGACTCCTCAAAAGTACCATTCAAATTATGCTATGATGAGATTTATTTACATTGTAACACAGTTGCAATCACTTACTCAAGAATTATGTGCAGGTGACTCTTCGTCTTTAAGGACCCAAGATACTTTACAATGTTTTTGTGGTTCAAATTCTGTACCAGATAACTATCAGTTAACATGATAGGTAGTGTGATTCCAAGAGTTTAAACAAAAAACATTATAGGAAAGAAGACACGTAGAAAACTAAGATAAAAAAAAATAAATGAGGGAAAAGGGGGGAGGGGAGGAATACATGGTATCTTAGTAACACATTACATCATAGATACAAGAATGAGAAACAGTACCTTCAACAAATCAATCTCTTGCTGAAAAATCAAAGCATCCATGAAATCAGACGAAAGCAACAGCCAAAGCAGTACCCAAATTAGTAATGGAGATAATAGGTGAGGAAAGCAAAGCAATATAGAGTTAAAAGACATTGAGAGCTTCAGAAAGAGTGTATTGAGTTTTAAGTTGCTTTATCTATCACACAATATATGTTGCCAATTTATGAATGTGTGAAAAGGTTCTGCTCCAAACAGAACTAGCCTAAGCAGCAGATCAGTTTCACTTGAGTAGGTTTGATGGCTTGGGTAGTAGGAGAGAGGCTAAATTTTGTGGCATTATGCAGTATATGCCAGTAGTCTCTTCAACAATAAATTGTCAAAAAACTAGTTTTATGGGAAATTATTAGACATTTGGCAACCATTTGGTGTAAACCTCGTGATTCATTTAGAGGATTCCCCTTAAGCATGTTGAGCGATTGGAAACCTACACTTCATAGATAGCTCTTCTTTTGATTGATTTGTGCTCTTGTATGGATGATCTCTTATCCTCCATTTCCTTGTTTATTCTTCTCTCTGTCTTAATGGAATTCTTCTGTTATCCAAATTCCTTTTTTTTTAAAGAAAAAAAATAAGACCTAGCTTAAGCAAGGGTCATATCTGTTCAATGACATATGGACACAATATCAAGCCACCACGAGAGCCCCATATGTCCATCTCAACCTCAATTGGGTCTGTTGAGACATAACATACTAACTTTCCATTTTATAATCAAGAGTTAACATGATAATTCAATCTAAGGAAAAGTTAAGAGGGATGATATAAAGGCACAATTTATACCATGATGATGTTGAGATCTTCCTGTGCAATATTCTCCAAAGAGACTTGTTTAATTGCAACAAAGTCTCCATTCTCCAGGTCCAAACCTTTGTAAACTCGACCATAAGCTCCTTTCCCAATCTCATCTCCCAGCATCTGCTCCAAGTTTCACATGCAAAAATAAATAAATAATAAAAATTCAGCCAATAAAAAATCAAAGCAGTTCAGTAAGCCAATCCAACAGCAGTTTCAAAATAGAGACAAAATCACATAAACAAGAATCCATGAATTACAGGATATAACATTTCAACTTTCAAGTGCATTCTCTCCCACATGTGTGTACTGCAAACGGTCATTTAACTAAGAAGATGAAGCAAAAACAAAGAAACACAGTCCCTTTGGAAAACATTTATTAACTGCAACCACCAAATTAGCAACAGCAGCAGCATCCCTCACCTCTAGATCATGTTATTAGCATTATGACCTCATTGCAACCACAGTCACATCAACACAACTATAGTTTCGCTGCCACTGCCTAACACCAGGTCTGCATTACCACAGCACCTTAATTCTAAGATCACCACCACTACAGCCCAAAGCTCCTACAACCTACCAGCTACCCTACCATCAACTTCATCATCTTTTTTTTTCTTCTCTTTTTTTAAGATCATGGTATTGCTACCATAAGCTTATGATTACTGATGTTACAATTCACTGCCAATAAAATAAAAAGTCAAAAACCAACACCAGTCTTTCAAATTTCATTCAGAAACAGATTTTATTCCACAATGAACACAACACTAAACCCTCAACTAATTCAATTTCAGCTATATACTTTCTAAAAAGAGAAATCCACGTCTTCACCCCCTAAAAAATTGGTAAAAATCTTAAACTCAAGCAGCATTTTTTTCGCAATTGGCGAAAACTGAGCACAGAAAAGGCTGAAATCGAAGGGGAATCGAAAGCGAATTTGCGAAAGGAGGGAAAATGGCGTACATATTTGTTGTCGAGGGTCTTGGATTTAGTGAATGCCGACGACGTGGCTTGGCGCGACATGCCTCCGGTGAGAAAGCGTAGCAGAAGCTACGATAAGAGAAACACAGAGGGAGAAAGAGAAAACGGAGAAACCCTAGAAATAGAGAAGAACAAGTAGGAGGAGGCCCATTGGCAAATTGGGTGGTTCCGCCGGCGGCGTAACGGATGCTCCGATTGGATGGAAGTTGGGGAAAATAATAATAATGGGAATATCTCCGAAAACAAAGTGAATAAAAGAAATAAAACAAAAAAGAGAGCGTGAGAGAGAGAGAGCGAGAAATGAGAGTGTTGCTGTCAGGATTGGTCAAAATGGAATGTCCTGTGTGCCTATCTTTCTTTCTTTCTTTCTTTCTTTCTTTTCTTTCTCTCTCTGTATCTATAGACAACGGTATAGATAGCTGGCATCTTACTGGTTTCATTTTCCTTTTTTCAGTTTATAAAGTAGTAAATATTTGAGCTAAGCCATAGCTTATAGTAGGTTTTTCTTTCTTGTGACTATAGCGTTTATAGGGATGGCAATGGGTCAGGTCGGGACGGGTATTTAAGTACCCAAACCTGTTTTAAATACCTATCTCTTGTTCCATACCCAAATCCAAACCCACGGGTATTTAATTTTTAACCCCATACCCAAACCCACGGGTACATGCCACCCCATACCCAAACCCACGGGTATATGCAAATTACTAAATTAGGTTCAATTCTAGACAATTTTATAAATACTTAGTAGTACAAAATTACAAACTCACCATCAAACAAACAAACAAACAGAATTCAAACATATATAGGATTCTAAAATAAAATTACAAATTTATCCATTCATATAACATAACACCTCTAATTAACCAAGGCTAGAATTGTAAAACTACATACATATATAGAAACGGGGCGGGGCGGGGCGGGGTTTGGGGCGGGGCGACCAATACCCGTACCCGCCCCATACCCGCAGGAAGACATAACGGGTTTACCCAAACCCACCCCAAATCCGGTCAATACGTTGAAAAAACCGCCCCGTTCGAGGCGGGTCGGTTCGGTTCGGTTCGGTTCGGGTCGATCATGATTGCCATCCCTAAGCGTTTAGTTATTTTAACTATTAATGTTATGAAAAAGAGCAGAGAGCCAATACATTAGGAGCAATAGAAAGTCGACACATAGTTATGGATGTTAACTCATATAAATTTTGAATGATAATATATGAGTTATGGATGATAACTCATATAAATTTTGGATAATAACTTAATTATTGACTCCTTAACGTTGGCTTCCTACACCGTTCTAATCTTAATTATAAAATTAATTAATATATGTATAAATAATATTCCTTTTAATTATTAATCTCTACAGAGCAACCAAGAATAAATTTTGTTAGAATATATTAGGATTAATTAGTATCAATTATAATATTTGGATTTATTAGTTTGATATTTTTCATAATTATAAGATATTAGATTATTATTATTTTGATTCTCTATTCACCTATAAATAAGTTAGTGCATTGTACTATGGGACGAACAACTCTCATAATTCTAACACATAGTCTTTCGACCTTTCTAACATATTTCATATAAATAAAAAATTTTTAGGACAATATTAAAACAAAATAAAATTTATAATTATTTTTTAAATTTTTAGCAAATTTTAGGAAAAAAATATTTTATCATTCTTTTATTTATCAACATGTGTCAGATTAGTGGTATAAAATCTTATTAATTCTTTCCAGCATACCATAATGTTTAATTTGGATAAAGTAGCATGTTGGTTGGAAAATTGTAAATTAGTTGAGGAAAGCATTTACTTTACCAATGTGTATTTTTTACCTTTTAAGAAAATAGGTATTATTAAAAAAGAAAAGAATATTTTAAAGATAAAACAAATATGGACCATAAGTGGTTTTGGATGAAAAGGTAGGGAATAAGAATAACAAAAAATTATGAAAAGAGACATGTTAGTTTTCAATTCTCTACTCTACTTACATGTATTGGCTTTCTTCCTCCATTCAAAACCAAGGACATAAATAGTTGAGAAGAATTTATCCAAAATTATAGGACACAACTAATATTCACTAAAGATACTGAGAAATTCTTTCCATAGATAATTAGCCATAATAAATAAATGTTGGTGATTCCAACAAGCATTGCCCATAACACTTATGGAAAATGCCTTATGTTATCAACAAAATTGCAATCCATTGTCTAGAGATTTTTGAATATTTAAAGGGGTTTGGCCAGACACGTACTATATAGTACATTTACAATTACAAATGGATGATTATAAATTCAAAAGTACAAAATTGGAAAAATCAACAAATTAAAAAGAAAAACGATTAAAGGATGTCTTTATAAGTATTAAGCTATGTACAAAACTTGGTAGCAATTTATTAGTCATTGAAAAACATTAATGTTATTTAACAATTCCCATACTACTAATTAATAGTACATGTATTTGGTTATTTTAGGTTAATTCACTGGTCTGCTTAAATAAAACTCTGATCTAGGATGGATTAATCTTTGGTGTGTCAAGCTAAGGAATATGTGAAAAAAAAAAGTATTTAGTTCTAATTTTTTTCTCTTCCTTCTTTTTTGTGCTATCTTTTTTCCTAAAAGATAGATTAACATAAAAACTAGCAAATAAAAATATACTCCATTATCATTAACATACCCACGAGGAATAATAAAATTTAAACCAACAAACTTATTTAAAATTAATTAAGTGTAATCATGATGTTAAAAGTCAACAATGCTATAACCCGTTAAAAGTTTAACCATTCTTCAGGCCATTAATTCATATCCTTATGGTGTCTACCAAAAAAAAATTCATGGCATCCAAAGATAATGGTATTCTGTATTCACTTTATTTTGTATAATGATGATAATGATGATGATGATATTGATAAATTAGAAAATATATATGTGACAAGTCAAGATTCAGATATAAGCCAAAAGATATATCAAGTCAAAAGAAATATTTGTAAACAAAATTAAATTCTCTTTTAGCTGATGGAGCTCATTGCAGTAGTCAATTTCTATTTCTATTTATGTCCAGTTTAGAGTACTTGTCTTTTTAACTATTTTTGGTACATATCATGCATCTGGATAGAAATTAAATACAAATACATTAACTTTTAGATATACCCAAAAAGTCAAAACCACTTTTTTATTGTGAAATTACTGTGAAGTGTGAAACACCAATGTTACATACTTACATGCTTCAATTAGATGTCAACATTGATGATGACTCAAGATTACTCGATGAAGCTTTTGAGTCAACTCCTTTGGCTTTTTTATCACTTCTTTGGTGTGACTTATTTAAAACTCTGTCAGATTGGGACACAATCTTGGAAACTGTGAAACCAGCAACTTCAAAGGTGTTTGATCTATAAGGTATTAAAGAATTGCGAAGAACAACATCAACACCTTCATATGTCCAAG